>JAQFYE010004633.1:0-13081 GCA_034694305.1 Protaphorura glebata
AGGTCGAATTCGGATTCGCTCGAATCCGGATTCGCGAATCCCGAATCCGGCAAAAGTCGGATTCGGATTCGGATTCGGATTCGAGATTCGAATCCGGATTCGAATCCGGATTCGGATTCGTGCAGAGCACTAATGCGGAGTCATAACAATTTCTTTAGTTCTAAGCAAAGAGGACGGACGCTAACTCGCAGAAGCATAAATTGATACAAGTGATCACATTGTGCACCTCTCGAGTGAAGATTTGTTTTGTGAACTTCCTGCATTCAGTATGATAGGGAGCCACCCAACTAAAGCTTTAACGGTATGTACCGACCCCACCCCAAACAATCTAGATGTCAGATGTAGTGGTAAGGTTTTTCGACCAGATTCCCGCCATCCAGAAGAAAAACGGTCTCTCGACTGTTTTAATGTTATAGTCTACCAACTCACATGCTAACTTCGGCGGCCGCCAATTTGGTCGGAATAACAGGGCCAAGCATCGGTGTTGCGTCATAAGCATTAGGAGCAGGAGTTTGAGCCCTTGTCAACAATGGGTGACGAATTCTCATGGTGTAAACTGGAGCTCTGTTCCGATTACAATCAATACTCCCTGGATAGTACGCCGCCGGTCCGGGACTAAAAATTCTGTCCTCTGAATTGATAGAAGTTAAAACAAAAAACTGATATAGACATTTTTTAGAGAATTTGATGTCAGATTGGAGAGTAAAATGTTTCAGCACGCCGCTCTGCCGATTGGATTGAGTGTAATCTGACCCTGAATTTCGAATCAGATACAAGTTTGACTGAAAGGATGGGTTGAACAGCTTACTTTGAGGATTGTAAGGACGCATGGTGTATTTGAGCCCAGTGAAAGTCCCCTTGGCCTTGACACCTTTCTCCAGAAGATAACCAGCAGGGCCTGGGCCGATTCCTTTTGATAAAAAGGATGTCGGAAGTTTAAGTCCGAATGGGTAAGCCGGTTGAATTCTATGAGTGACGGCATGTTTAGGTTTTCCGAGCAATGGTGGTAAGATGTATCCAGCCGGTCCAGGGCCTGAGAACAAATATACGAGAAAAAAGGTAGTGATCAATTAGAACAAAAATACTCGTAGCAATAATAATCAGTAAAATTTTGAAAATCTGAGATAATTGAAAGTCTTACCTCTTTCGTAGAATGTGAGCCTTGGGCGTCCATTGCTGTCTCTCGCCATCTTACGGTGAGGTGCGGTCACAGTGTATTATATTTGTATGTAATTAGCAATAGCTATGAACGAACGTTGTTGTGAAAATTGTTAATTACTTAGCGGAATTAATATGCTAATGTGTAAGTTAGCGTACAATGCAACGTTCTGAGCAAATTGGGGTTACAAAATGACGCCGGTTCTTCCTCGATCTTGACTTCCATCGGTTTGGTCTATTGAAGTTGTTGATTTCTTACACGGAGTCTTACAACAATTTCGTTGCAACCCTGTTGCCAAGGTGTTCGACGATTTTCAAGTAAAAAGGCATCGTGTATGGGGTTCGATAGAAATATGCTATGACCAAACATTTTATCGTAGGAAATGTTTTGTAAACGGTAAAACGGCATTCGACACCCGCAGTTACCAAACAAAATAAGAAGAATACTCAAAAAATTAAAATTATCTTTTTCCCAGGAAATCATGACCTATTGTACAGATTCATCCGAATTATCAATGTTCCCCTGGCTGGCAACACATGTAGAAAATGTGCTTAGTAGGCATTTTTTTATTGCATTTGTTAGCATATGAGTTGTGTAAAATTGAAATATTTTGTCTGGTGATCTCATACCCGCTGTCGACTCAGGTCTTCTTCGAGCCATGAACAAGGAATATTTCTCGAATGTAAACTTCAGGGTGTACCTATCGAAAAGTAGACATTACTTCTCGATAATATGTGGGTATGAGTAGAATCGAATGTAATTTTAATTTGTCGGCAGAAGTTATTGAAATATTAGTGTGCTGCGTAGCCAAATCAGTATGTGCTGATGGTCTGAAGTAAAACTAAGGTTATTGTAAAACGGTGCCATGGATTGCCCTAGCTTTCTCTCTTGGGGATTTGATCCGTCGAGGAGATATGGTATTCTAAAGGAGGACTTTTTGCTCAGCTGAAAGTCATTTTTACTACTCGGGTCTTGACATCTGGGCCAATATGCGAACCTAAGTTGTCACTATTTGTGACCATAGGACACTAAAATTTATGAATTTTGACAGGGTTGAAAGAACACCACACAGCTTTCGCAAAAAGGCCGTTGGATTTATCTGTATTTTTGATACGTTGTTGGCCTTACTCACCTGAATAACGTTCATGAAGGCTCTACCCTGAGAAGTCTAACCGCGCAAGCGCCAAGTTCACTTTGTGAGTTTTGTGACATCATGGGAATCCGTGACGCGAATCCACGGACCTACTTTTTGGACGGTTTATTGCTTCTTTACACCGGAAGGGTGTTCCTTGTGACTTGAGCATGAATTTGAGTGAGTAGATGCTAATTCAGCAAGCGCGAGCTAAAGCACGAGCAGGAAACCACACTTATTGCCATTTGCCATTGCCATTCTGGATTTGGATTGTGGTGGTACAAAGTTTGAGATTTAATTTATGTCCTCATTCCTCAAACACACACTCGCAGACACAGACAGCCCAAAAAATTCAATTCAATCCAATTTCTCCTCTGAATAGAAACAGAGGCTTTTGGATCTACTTGACACTTGAGAAAGTACAGCTGCTCCATGCTGCTTCAACCGTTTTATTTTATTCTCCTAGCCAAATGATAATGTTTGCGACCATCATGTATGTACTCTCTGACAATTTGCCAAAAAATGTAAAAATTCAAATCAGAAGGGCAAAGGGAAAAGGAGTTTGATTTTGGGCAATGCTATTTCTCCGTTACGATCGAATGAACGACCTCACATGAAATCCAAATCCGCGAATTACTCATTATTATGCTGATTTTATGTTTACACAAAGGAGGTTTTCCAAATGGCAAAGAGAAATTGTCTGGCGGGATTTCAATTTCAAGAAACGTGTTGGTCGTTCTGATTAATTGAAAATTTAGGTGAAGACATATTTGATATTGTCTGGCATCTGGTGTTTCTATTGTACGTGGTGTCATATTTAGAAATGATAAAATATAAGGATAATTTGGCCAACAAATCTCAATCTATCTAAATGCAGGGAAAATCATATCTTAAAGTCGCCAGCGGTCTTACAGATCACTTCTGCTATGTGAAATTGCCACTTAGCTAAACATTCGTCAATAATCTGGCAGCCCTCAATGCCTGCCGAAATGTTTGATTAATTGCTAAAATGCTGAAATGATTCATTAATTTATATTTTGGCGTTCATTTTAATTTGATAATTAACGATAACATGAGACAGATTTGGAGAAATTTAGTTGGGATCCGGTAGCTCAGTGGTAAGATCAGCTCCCCGGATAGGAGAAAAGGTGGGTTCGAGTCCCGCCCGGGTTTCAATTTTATATACAATTTGTTACTCGTATCCATCAAGCTACAATAAAATGGATTTTATTATTTCTTTGATAATTTAATCGCACATAACATTAATTAGAAATAATCCGCCAATTTATAAACAATTATTTTCACAGGACGTTGTACAACATTTATCGATTACATTTAAAAACGCTAGGTCATCACCAACATATTCGTTCTGTAGTAACTGAATAGTGTCTGGTGTAAAGGGAACAACACCATGAACACAGGTGTGCTATTCAAAAATCAAGCGTCACTCAAATCTGAACATCTCACGAGATCTCCGTATGGTTAAGCGTAAGCTCAACCACCTTCCTTCCTAAACGTGAAGGCCATCTGCATACATTATAACAGCATAGTATTCATGAATACAGTACGTCTTAAAATGTTAAAAAACTTACAAGTGAGGATTGCATTGCATTGGATTATGGTAAGAACAACAATGGATAATGGAATGGAGTTTTGAATATTAGATGGAAGTGTCAGTCCACTTGTACTTGACAAGAGTTCACTTAAATTTTTTTCATTCCTGCTCACCCGCCAGGCATTATCTTTTTACTTAACCCCAGCCATCATTCTTTCATATTCATTTTTTTTACTGATCCGTCTACAAGGAAGTCACTCTTCATGTAAATCCCAAATCTTCATTGATTCATCAATATTCGGCATTGCTAAAATTGACAAATACAGTACAGTGCCACGGAATGCTTCAATTAATAGTTATTTGCACTACCAGTCTCTTGCTTTACTTTCCTGGATGATGAGGGATCGATCCCTTGTTCAAACAAGGTATGGTGGTCGATTTGAGTTTTCCCCTACTACTAGGGCTCCCTTGCTTTCCTTTGCTTTATCAGCTGAGCGAATTCTTGGCTCGTAGGCCTAAATTGATATCAACGAGGTGACTTTTCTCTATAGAAGTTACTCTAAAGGCCCCATCGACCCTGACAATTGAACCTAGATCTCTGAGGACCAAATACCGTGCCAACACCCTTGTGGAACGTTTAAAAAAAATTAACAAGGAGCTCTCTGAAATGATCTAAGATTTTCTTTACGTCAGCTGTGGTTTCCTTGTGAGTAAGAATGATGATTTCTTGCACCTGGAACTAATAAGTAGAAAAATGCCATATTCATACTTACAAACTTACGTGACAGAGATCCGTGCCGTGCCCAATCCATGAATTATAATTATTTGCAAAAAATTGTCTACAAGTTGATCTGAGCGCAAGCTGGGCTGCGCTGTGCAGTGCAGTTCAGTCGTTGGATTATGTTGTAGTTATGTTGTACGCGTACAATAATGGATAATGGATGGATGTAATAACGTAAATCAAAATATCACCATTTTATTAGCATTCAAATTTGGAGATGAGTGAGAATTGAGAATAATGTTGAATTAAAACTCAGACTTCAGACATATCTTTTATTTCCAAGGAAGAAATTATAATATAATCTAATGAGAATTTAAATTATTAATAATGCAATTACCGTCAGTTCTTCTTATCTATATTGCCTTGGCGGATTCATAAATCTGAGTGGGTGCGACTGAGTTTTAATTCTTAATTCTCATACATGCACACTCATACAAACAGCCCAGATAGAATATGCAAGTTTTCCCTACTACTAGGGGTACTTTCCTAGTTCAATGTGATCAGGATCGCAATTCAATTTCTACAGATAGATCCGCGGCGACATTTGACCATGAATTTTTTAGAATGCCAATTAATGTGCACCTTTTTGGTCTGTTTGGTTTTTTAGATTTCCAGTCTGGAAAGTTCTTTTTAAACCATCATATATGTGTTTATCATAATTCCTAGGATTACTGCACTGGTAAAATATTTTTTGACAAATTCCCAGCTTCACGGTGAATTAATTTGAAAGATGACACACCTGGTGAGCAGGTGTGAAGATGACCGAGCATACGAACCATGACCATCTTAAGGATGTTTAAATACAAATTTAATAATGTAGTACCTGAACTGATTGCGAATCGACCTGACGTGTCTGACCATTATGGAATTCAAAGAAATTACATTGCACAAAAAATTGGCCGAGAACGGGGCTACGGTACAAGTAGTACCTGTATGGGTACAAGTACCCATTATTTAGCAGGTGTGTTCCTACGAAAAAGTATGTACAACTCTTACAACCTGCAGAGCAGTTCAGATTAATATTTATCAGGCCCAAAGGTACTTTTCCACAATTGGAAAACTATTTTTTTTTAATGTGAAAGGATTATTTTGTGTACCACCTTAGGTGTGAGACGAGTCAAGAAAACTTTACACATTTATTCTTCTTTTCCATTTGGAAGCAAATACAACCAGATTATGTTTTTTTTCACACCTGGGTTTCTCAGCGTATTATGGGCAATGACTATCTATCTAAATTCTACAGGGTATGCCATATGGGCATCGGTCCATGGCATGTTCACATTTCCGAAATTTCTAAAATTGTGTTCGATCCGACGGTTTCATCAACTTTTGAATTCTAATTTAATTTTCGGATTGAATATGGTTATGAATGCTGTACACGAGTAAAATGAAACTTGAGTTATGAATCGCCCTGTACAAATATATTTCTTATCCATATTGGACTCCTTTTTATCACCTTGGTTCTAAAATGGGATGACTGACTTGGACATTTCCTTTGATACTTCAAATCCAATCTATTTATATTCTTGGATAAAAAAAAGACAAGCTGTCTACTCCAGTCGAAGTCGAATCCTTTGAAGTTTTTGTGTTCTCTTGATTTTTTTTTCTAGATTTTTCTACTTCTTATTCTACGTGTCGGAGGAATATGTTGTATTTTGTATATAATCAAGTTTCCAAGGAAATTCTCCACCCCTGAAATACATGATTCACGATACATTGACTACACGAACCGAAATATGGTATTGATTAATTCTTGTACACTTTTAATTACAACCCTCTTGCCTTTTGCGGAAGCTGAATAACAGAGGAGGGTGGAAACGATGTGTTGTTCCCGTGAGCTAACCAATTAAAGTACTCGGAGAAAATGAACACTTTTTCTCTCCTGTTTCCTGGAAACTTGAAGTCTATCATTACGAGTAGCAGGTATGTCAATAAATAATCCCATGCGTTGTTCAACATAACTTGACAACTTCCCTACTAGGTAAGGTCATAGGGTCCAAACAAAAAATGTCAGAGGATTTTGCAAATTTTGAGTTATACAGGAAGGAAGTGATTCAAAACCCGAAAATTTTGGATTAACGAACTCCATTCTATTTGTTTGAATAGTATGAGCGTACCTAGTAAGAAAGCGTTGTCAAGTTATTTTGGCACTGTCAAGGTTTCTATGAATCGGTCTAAAGTTCATTGCCCGCGCAGTCCGTTGGCCATGTTTACATTTACACGAGCAAATAATAATTAGAGGTGACTGTTGTGATCCATCTTATTGCGTTTCAGCCAAGAAAGACTTAACGAATTTGTTTCTTACACCTAAAAGACAGATTCCGAAAAATGCTGGCTGAATTTGAACATGATATACGTTTAGCTCAGATTCTTATTGCTGAAACAGTCTTATTGGAATAAATTTCCGGCTGATTTCGATCACTAGAAAAATTAGCCACGGCGTATAGTGTAGTGTTTTGAACGCCTGCCTTCTGGGGTTCAATTCCTTGGCGCTCCGACTGCTTTTTAATCCATGTACGAAATGCGACTCCGTTCTCTCGAGGCCTATAGAGTAAACTCTGCAGGAGAATGCCCTGGATGGTTTATTTAAATACACAAAATCGGTTAACTAAAACATGTATTATCAAATCATCTCTAATAATTGTAATGATTGTCATGCACCAAAGTCAGAAGTCTTAAAAAATTGCTATTAATTCTGTTATCCGACTAATATATGAACGAAAATTACGCAGCGTTGGTTTTGGTTGGCCATGACTTACGGCGAATGGTATTAATTAATGTGTCCGATTGTAATAACACCGGGATTTAACATTTGAGATTTGATTGATAGTAAACAATTCCCTTAAATTAAAATCCCTTATCGAATCAACTCATAACAATTATGTATTCCGTCCTTAGAATTACAATTACATGGAATACAGGGAACCCGGAGCACCCAGTCGACGCCGCTGTCGTATACATGGCTAGGAAACAATAATTCTTAGCAATATAACCAGGGAACTTGTATAAATCACTCACTCCTATTCCAGCACGTATTTCCATTTCCATTCAACGGGTTAAATAACAATTGAAAAACAGTGGGGAATCTTAAATCTGTACAGACGTAGACTCAGTCTCGGTACGAGTACATGCCATCCAGCCCGGACAAATCCCAGTACCAGTACAACTACAGGTTTCTGGGGTTTTTTTCACGTCCCCATAATGTTGGGCAGGGTTGTAATAATCCTTAACTTCACGTAATACTATAGTATACCCGCTTTATCAAGGTGTGTTCTACAAGTGTTAATTTTCTTTTCGGATGAATGACACTAGTAACATGCATCTTTAGCGAAAGTTTCAGCGCAGTGAGAAGTCGTCGGGCTTTAATCCAATTCCTGGTCGATCAACTCAACTCTGAGGCTATTATTTTACTGTTCAAATGCTGTTAATAACATGGTCAACGACAGTTTCGTCGTAGTGACTATGCCGGGCTTTAATCCATCATGCCTAGGGTTCAATTCCTGGTCGGTCAACTTCCAAATTCTCTTTACGGCTAGGTCATTGGATGGTACTTCTCTGAGATATTGGTTTAATTAACTGGGTCAATGGGGCCTCTAGAGTGACTTTCCTATAGAAAAGCACCACGTTGATATCAATTCGAGGCAATAATTCGTTCATATGATAATGCTCGAATTTGAACTGAATTGGTTTAAGTGACTATAACAGGAACATCGACTGTCGACTCCCATATAAGCAACCACACATCTAATATCCGAGCTCGGTCGCCTGGAACAGGTTTTTACCTGATCAACAAGAGCGATTCCCTTGTGAGTAGTCGAAACACGCTATTCTACGTTTAGTTTAAGGGTTGAAAACCTGCCACTGCCTTCTTGAAGTTTTCTCCCTCTCATAGAAGTACTCTCATGATGGGCCCATGGATTGGATTGCATTGTAATAATAACTACGTCCCACGACTTGAGTAAAAAGAGGTTGGGTGCATTTTATTATATTATTTGAGTTTGTCCGATAAGCCCTTCTTCCTTCATGGACAAAAAAATATCCTTACCCTTGCCAGGCAAGACCAGGCCCACAAACCCTTGAACCTTAAAAGATCTAATTTCTTCCTGGGAACAACTTAGAATACAAGGAAACTGAAGATACCTTAGCTTAGTTCATACTTGGCAAGAGTTCCTCAAGGAGGTACATTTGGACCTACGGGATTTGTGCCTTGTTCTATATTGTACTCGAACTGACCCTTAAGGGTCTCTTTGAACCTATAGAGTAAAATAAATGAAAAGGACCCTTTTGTCCACTCGGTTTCAATACAGGTGTTTGGGTTCAAGTTCCGTTAAGGTTTTAAAACTAAAATCTTGGACCTTTTTCTCAACAAAAGCGAAAAGCTCAAAAGACTGTGGACCATGACGGTCTTATTATTATTACTGCTTTTTTTTCCGAAAATATCCATTGGCTGCCAATTTTGACACGTATTGTTTTCTCCGAAATCGGGAAAACTCCATTGTATTTTGGTCAACTGAAGGGGAACACCTGAGTTTGAGTCTTTGAGTGCGTTTTAAGGTGATAGGTGTTAGTTGCGTGTGAAAAATAATCGTGGAACGACGATAGAAAAAAATGTTTCAGTAGCAAATCGGAGCTCCACAGTGAAACAAGGGTGACGGCTGTTCTGTGATGACTGACCGTGACTGTGAATTTATACAAGATACGTGTGTGTGTGTGTGCTAAATAGCGGTCGGAGGTCACATTTATCGGATTGGATTAAGATTCGGTGTTTCGGTGTTTGGAATTGGGATAAGTGATTACTCCGTAATGTAATGAAATGTTAGTGCCGTCCTGGGTCGCACTGGTGTATTCATTTCTCTAACACGTCTCGAGAAGTTTTGTCAAATTGGAGTTTCGTCCTCCGAAGAAATGGTAATTTGTTTTCAAGAGATAATCAGACTGATTAATACTAGTGGTTACGCTCTAATTAATTGAGTGCTATGCTCCTTTAATGTCTGGATAGTGACAATTCGAGATGCGGCAAGGCAGTCGTTGCCTTCACGATGAAAGATTTGAGGTTTTTCTATTTTTGGTTCAATCTGTAGCAATTGTGTTACGTATAAGATGAAAGCGCTATGCTTTACACTAACTACATTTAGACTCCTGTCTAAGTTTGAGCTACTAAGATTCTAAGATCCACATGTCTGTCTGTCTGTCCAGCACCCACCGTCGCGAAAGCGCCCAGCACCCAATCACATTATTTTCTTGCTGTAGATCCGTGTATTTACGCTCAGTTTATTTTGGACTGGTAATGTTATCACTTAATTTCTACGTATACTTCTATTGGCATAAATTATATTGATTAAATATGTCGAATTACGGGACAATCAATGGACAATAATACTACCTAACTTTTCTCTGAATCTGCTCTCGAACAGCCAAATCAGTGACCATAAACATTATTAATGTTGATTTATACAATCAATTTGGAGATAGTTTCCAGACTATGGTGAGTTCTTTGTGAGTTTTCAACTCTAGAGATTCATATTAATTGGACAAGTCCCAATTTTGTCATAAAGTTTTAAAGATAGCTTCGCAAAACTACAAATACATAGATCAAACGGATTTGACAAGATTTTACTACGTGTGTGCTGTACAATGTATGTATGTGATAGATACCTTGGGATGCCGATTCTATGAATGTTGAAAATGAGATATTTTTATAGACCAGATTCTGACTTCGGATCTGGTTGAAGCATTCTCAAATACTATACTGAGGACATGAATTCTGATATTGTCATTTCGATGAACTAATGAGACCCGGGGTTGTCAATTCGTTTGTTTTTTGACGGTGCAACGGAAATATTGAACAAAACTCTTCAATTCTGATCTAGACCTAAAAATTCCTAAAATAATAGATTAATGGGTACTGTAATAATATTTATGGGGACTACAAACGTGCAGATTCCGAATCACCTTCAAATTCCTCTATAAAACCATGAATCTATGCCAAGTGCAATAAAATATTATTCGACGATTGCGGCGTTAAATATTTTCATGTTTCATATTCCATTTTCAAGTGGGAACAGTTGGGTATTACTTGTAGGAGGATGGTATTCGGTGTTTGGTCCACGGATGACGGGTCGGGTGACACGGGAAAACTATTATTGCCACTTCAACGACTCGAAAAGCTCCAAAAGTGTGAAAGAACCATGTACGATTTTATTTCTGGTCCGAGGGACATCGATTTGAAGGCTGAGATGGTGAAATGCTTCAGTCTTTGCAGTTACAGGGTGATTCATAACATTTTATGTTACTACTAAATGCAAATGCTCGTAAGTGAATGTGAAATATGTATATTTCATCATTAAAACCCGAAGTCACATAAATCCCAATGCTATATGGAATTTTCAGAAAGTCCGGTAATTGCAGAATCAATTTTACTCCTGATAGGGGTAATGTCAATTCAAACTGGGTTAGGTTAGGTTTTGTCGCGTTAGTGTTTGAAGTTTTGTTGGGTATACCCTTAAATGACTACTTTTTCTCTGACAATCTCCAGTTTCGGTAACGGTGGTAAGCACGTGTGAACCACCCTGTACATATTTTAAAATATTTTATGTGTTTTCAATTTACACGATAGAATCAACGCTCGGGTAATTCATACCATGAAAGGCTTATCAACTCGTTACCTAAATGTATATCTCACTATTTTATTGAGAGAATAGCTTAGAATGCAAAAAGTTATGGGTGTAGGATTCTGAACGACCCGGTGCCCGTGAAAAGAGCTAGATTATACGGAGATCGACCCCGAGGGGAGAAAAACGAGTAGAATGAAGTCCGTCCAAGTGTTAGGGCCCGAGAGTGACTTGACTGCCTTTGTAATTTGCACTTGACTTGGGGTCTGTCATAAATAAGTAGTCGTTTTGTAATCCCACTCAAGGTTTTCATGCTGTTAAGGCATGGCCATGGCAGTTCAGATTCACTGCGAGTGCGTGAGTGTAAAAACATTCAAGATTTGTGGGCGGCCTTGGAAGAGATTACTTGTGGCCTTTACGTTTTTTTACAGGCGCGCCACATATGCGTAGTTACGGCGTTACGGGACTATATAATTTTACAGATACATCTGGTAAAGAATAATGCTAAATGAGTGCTTCTCAATAATGCTCGTTGACTGCCTTACATTCTTGATATTCATCACAATTTTATCCAAGAGATGGCTTAAACAACAAAAGCATGCGCTTACGGAAATTGTACAAATATAGGAATAGGCCCGGGTCGTTCATATACTGTGAATGTGTGCTCACTTTTTTGGACAGGTGTTCAGTTCTTATTTGGATAACTTCTGAAGTCCCACTTCACAGCATTCGAACGAATTTTGTAGCTGTATATTTTTATTTGGAATCGCACAATTGTGCAAAAAAAAAAAAACGCGGTCCAGTCGTCCAGTATCAACCAACAAATATTTTTAAATGCCAACCCATTTTAAAACTGACAACAACGTCTGACATTTATCTGAAATTCCCATTTTGTTTTTAAAGTCCAGTTATCGTACAAGACGCAAATTACCAAATAATTTTTCTAACTACAAAAAAAAACCGGTTAGGAAAAGTTTACTTCAAATCATATGATCAAAACAAAATAAATTGCATAATTAAGATCTCCAGTAGGCATTATCCACAACTTTTATAATCCTATCATCAAAATATTCGTCGTAAAGTGGTTGACTACTGCGTCAGAGATCATTCAATCAGAGAAAAATCATTGATTGTAAAATCCTTTAAATTAATATAAATATAGATAAGAATTCTCCAGTATCCTCTCCCTCGCATTAACTCCTACTGCTGTCACAAGTAGTGAATTAAAGTTGACAGCATTTATACTTAACGTATACAAACTATTTGTATAACGAAACATAAACTAATAAATCCCAATTAAAATTCGTCCATAATACTCAATGTAATTTCCAACTGGAGATGAAGTGAGAATCCCATTCATTCAGCATCAATACTAAAATACACATAACTGTTGGCTCATACATTCATACATAATATTTTATTATGTTTCATTCATGTAGTAGTACTACCATAGTCTATATCTATGTTAAAGTCATCCATTCAACCCGTATTCTCGAAATCTCATAGGATCTCTAAACTTCGCTATCGAAGTTTTTGTAGTTTATTCTGAAAAGACTGACCATAGCATAGTAAGAAAGCCTCTATCTATTCATATCTTTTATTTCGGAATTCTTGTTATGAAAGTGAAAATATGCACTCAATTTATCGAAGATCACCACACATTTGAATTTCTCGCACAGATCACTTTGTTTTTTATTTTTAATACCACTAGCAGTAGGAAAATATCAAGTGGAACGGGAGAAAGCTCTTTAAGCCAACTGACTTACATTGTCGGTCCTGGATAGTGCTGCAACCGGGTCGTGTCCGAAACGACACGACACGGCCGTGTCCGGGTCGTGTCCGT
>JAQFYE010004634.1:0-13081 GCA_034694305.1 Protaphorura glebata
TTGACATAGCTGTATTAACTTTTACTTACATTGTAAGGACCCAGTAATGGGAATTTGTAATATCTTGAATAAATAAAATAAATAAAATTCGATAATAAGATATTGTGCCAGGGCTTGGCTGGTGAATCGTGCCCGCCACCTACTGCGAATTCAGAACCAGGAATTGTGATGCAGGGGTAGAATTCAAATTCTTGTTTATTGTGAGAAAATATTTTACAAAAGTTAGTCGTGTTTTTCTCAATCCTCGTAATTGTCCCGCCAATTGTGCATTTACTGCTGAGGACGTCAATTTTCATCAGTTTTTCATCTTGGCCATCAACTTTTTATCATGCCGAGGCCTACTGACCCGCCGTGGCAAACAACAGGTAAAATAAATTACAACTAACAACGTTTGACGTTTAGCGATTTTATTGTAAAGTAAAATTCAATTCACTAATCATAAATGCTGAATCCTTCAAAGTTATTAATTTCAAGTATCTTGGTCGCCAAATGCTACCTAAAATTAAATGTGAAATTTTTATGTCAATCCGTCATATATATCATTCGATGTTACCTTTCGGATTGGTTTTGAGTTAATTTTGTTTTAATATGAACAATAGGTTTTCTATCTTGAATGGATGGGTGGCCAAAATTGGTCAATCTTCAACTGCTTTGAATGAGATTTCTTTAAGA
The DNA here is from genome assembly GCA_034694305.1 of Protaphorura glebata. Taxonomy (NCBI): domain Eukaryota; kingdom Metazoa; phylum Arthropoda; class Collembola; order Poduromorpha; family Onychiuridae; genus Protaphorura; species Protaphorura glebata. The sequence continues at coordinate 673 of JAQFYE010004634.1, forward strand.
AAGTTTGGCAGAGAGAATAACACTTAATCACAGCACTAGGGCTTAAATTAAAATGACTAGCTAGAATTAACAGTCATCACGCCAAAACTGATTTTTTAATATCTACATTTTTGCTTAATCTAGCACCTGCGGTAGAGAAGGATTACATGTACGAAAATGTCCGTAGGATTCGGGCTGTAAGTTCTCAACATAAGAAAGCGAGACAGCAACCCATGAAAGCAACTTTTGTGCCTGGTGTAACTAAAAATACTAAATATGACCATGTAACTTCGCGGCTGACTGGAATCATTCATGTAAGTTTGTATGAAACAAATGTTGTAGAGTTCTATGAATTATGAATTATTGAGACAATTTCTGCGTTACTTTTTAGGGAATGAATGGTCGAGATAGAGCTGACGAAGACATACCCTTGACCAAATCCCGATCTCATACTGGGATTTCAACCACGAGCGCACAACTTAATTTCTTACCAGATAAATTCAATCCTATTCTAAATGGGAATCTCAAGAAAATAGAATCCTTGTCACAATCTAGTAAAAGTGCGAAACCGATTTGGGGCGCAAGTGAAACTGCAAATGCTCTTCGACTTTCTCGAAGCACTACTGACTTGAGTCAGAAGAATAAGACACATGAAAATCGTGAAGTTAGTTTCAAAACGCCACCTCGTCGAAAAAAATCTGAACCTCTGAAACCACACGAAGAGTCTGTTTACAATTGGCGTTTTTCAGACGTCAATCATGCACCTTCCAACGATCACTTTGAAACTGATAAATTCGGACAATTTAAGGATGCAAAAAATATTCACTACCATAAAGTTGAGTATCTTCCTTGCGATGGGATATGTGCGGAGGAGAATATTCCTGCAGGGTATGGAGACACGAATGGGGATTCTGGCAGGTCGAGTAATTCCTCAAGTCGTACATCACGTGGTGTAAATACAGACGAAACTAGGATATTTCTGGATGGGAACAGAGGTTTGCGTAGAGTAAAGAGTTTGGATAGAATTGAAGATCAACCAGATCATTTTGCTGAACCAGCCAAACAAAAGTCAGCATTTACTCTGAAAAATTCAACTGGGACTGGAACTGAAACTACGTATGAGGAGCCTCGGCCTCAACTTCAAACTTATCCATTCAATGGAAAGAGTGATGCACAAATGAACCGTATTAGAAATGAATTGTCAAGTCTAAAAGTGAAGGATAACTCAAATCAGCCAACTACTGTGCGGTCGAATGTTGGACTTGCTGGAGATGCACCACACCTTTTAGGAGAAGTTCCGAAGTGAGCCTTTTCCTCTTTTTACATTAGTTTTTAACGGGTGACATGTAACGGCGTGATTATTTAAATAGATCTCATGGCTAAATAAATAAATCTCGCGGCTAAATAAATAGCTCTCATTGTCAAATAAATCGATGTGACCTAACAAAAATGTAAAGCAGCTGTGCCAACGTGCCAAGTTTCAATTAAATTATTTTATGCAATTTTTTGTTAGATTGGTAAGTACAAAATCTCTAGTAAGCTGTTATGACCCGTAGCCTAAAAGAATTGAAATTCAGCAGTGGAAGTGGAAACTAGTTATTCAGACGTGACATATATTTAAATAGCTGTCCTGATTTATTTATTTAGCCGGTGCATTAATATTAGCCCTCTTTTGACTCTTGTTTCACTTTTGTTTAAAATTGATTTTATTACTTCAAATCAGGTACTTGAAACAACGACAACAAGAGTGGAAATACGAAGCCGCGGCCAAGAAGGAAGCAGAGAAAAACCGAGACATTCCACCCGGTCATTTTCTCATGTCGGAAAATGAGCGCGTTGAAACTCTCAACACTTTAAAAAGAAGTACGAATTATATTTTTTATTGTGCCTAATTAATACTAAGGATTTTTTATAAAACGTTGTAATTAATTATTTAGATTACGACTCACTTGTCGAAGAACTTAATCGGATTCCAATAAGAATGGATACAATTCGTGTAAGAGATCAAAAGATAAAATTGGAAAATCAATTTGCAAAGCTGGAACAAGCCATGAGGGTGTTTTCAAGACCCCGTGTTTTCGTCAAAATGGATCAATAAATCATTGCATGTGTGTACTTAAGAGCAGGAAAGAAAATAAAATAGTGAAACACAATGCAAAATACAAAGCAATTCCGCATGACCATGAATCCTTAATTAGTTAAGTTAATTACTATGTAAAATTAGAAATACGAAAAACTAGATATAATGATACCATTGCTGCCCTTACTTCAACTATTCCGTCTCAAATTACGAAATCCTGTCAGTGCAAACATATCTCAATAATTACGTGAATATAGTATTAAGTGAATGACCATAAAATAAGGAAATTGAGTTTTTAAGTGTCGATAATAAAATCATGAACAAAAACTAACTGAAATTGTAACTGTTGGAATAATGATATATTTTTTAATAACTACTTTCCGAAAATAGTTCATTATATTCACTTGAAGATTTAGTGATATAGAATGTCAAGTAATAATTCTCGTAAGTGACCACTGCTGTTTATCACCAGTTTTGTTTTTATTTCGTCAAATTCAAATGCGATTGAGTTTTTAGGTGTTACTGGAATTTAAAAAAAAAGTTAGAGTTCATCTTTGTACATGACTCCGCACAATTGAGAATTTTTCTTGTTGAGAGCATAAGTAACCCCAGGAATTGTCATCGTCTTGTACTTGGCCTTCCGTAATCGGTGCTTACTCCCTGGTATCCTTTCGATTTTGTGAATATTTTGCCTAAACAAAAAGCACACTTGATAATCTTTTACAACATAACACTCGTTCGGTTCGATTAGATTGCAATTGTTGTTTACTTGACAATAAATTCAGGCTGTGTAAGTTTCAGGCACATTACAACTCCATCGTAGAAATTGATATCCGACGTAAAATGCAGTGATGCTTCGGCTGCTAGTGTGTAGTCAACCCGGCTTCGAACAAACGAAGTATCAGCACGAATGACACTTTGCAATACCAGGCCAGCACTAAAACAGAAGAAATTGAATTTACTGAGCCACATGTTATCATGGTTGATTACTTCGATCCAATTCGACATAAAAAAAAATCAAAGGCTTGCGTGACTTACTTATTCTCAACCAAAGAGTTCGCAGTGCGATGCCAAAGTGAAAGCTGAATTTGACCTAAATATATGTAAAATAATAATAGGTAAAATATGAAGATACATAGAGGAATAGATACTCATTATCCGTAATACGAACCAGCTAGGTCAAACGATAGACCTCCCTGAATGTTGATTTCTGCCACAAGTCCATTGAATAGTGGAATTTGTTTCTTATCATCCTGGAGAAATATGTTTCCCTGAAATTAAATCAAGAGATTTATGGTTATTTCCTTCAGATTTCAACGGCGCATAACCAGTAATAAAGCATCAGAACATATCATCTTCTGCGGATGAAACCTTCATATTCGATACCAGTGCATTTCAACTTCAAGTAACTAATCCTGAGCGTTCTAGTCTGATTTAAGTTTTACATGGAAAGTAGTTTTTTGAATGAATTGTTGTCGAACAAGTCAATAATATATGAAATATTTTGATTTCACCTGAAGTGCGGTAGTCCGTTCAGACCCAGCGCCAGACCACACCATTCCCATGAGTTCACCTTTTCCGACAAAGAAAACAATAGGTCTCATTTGAACACCCATAAGTGACAATTCCATGCCGGCAGTTGCATCTTCCTCTTCCTCCTCAACAGGTGTTTCAACCTCACTATCTGAAGCTATCGAACCCAGTCCAGAAGCAAAAATACCGAGCTAGAGGAATTAAACAATTCTGTCAGTTCATTAAACCTCGGTTCTGATTCGGAATAAATAAATAAGTTGAGTTTTCGAAATCAGAATTCAGATTTTCGCATAAACTCTTGAGGTAAATAGTAATGTCTGTGCAAAATAAATTCCAAATATTGACTTGTTAACTTACGGAGAGTGGTTGGACAATGTCTCCCTTGCTCTGAAGATAGACATCAAAAGAACTTCTCTTCAGAATTTTTCCAGTCATTTCAATCGCATTGGAGAAAGTACTGTTAGCACTAGGGCTGGTGGTGAAAATCCGTGTGAAAGCCGTAGAAAGTCCTTTTGGTGACAGATGATGATAATTTTTTAACCCTTCTTTGTTAATAATTTCCGATACATATTCTTCCAGTTTTGAATTTGTTTCCATAAATTCATAGACGCGATGCCACAAAAATGTCGCTACCTCCGCATGTTGATTATCACTCCTTTTCACCAAATGAAGAATTTCCAACACTTCTTCCTTGGACGGATTATCTCTGAGTAAAATATCAACAGCCAATGTCCTTGTAGACGAATCTTGTTTTTTCCCCAACTGCTTCACAATTTTGACAAGAATTGGACGATGGAGTTTACGATCTAAATATGAATCTGGCATTGCATGTATAGCTTTCATAGCTACAACTGCCACTTTTGGATTTGACTTCTGAACCATTTCGAACAGTTTTGGAACAGTTTTCCTTGACTTGAGATTTTTTAATGATCGAAGATATAATTTTGGACAATCCGGCTTTTCTTCTGAACATTTTTCCAACGATTCAATTATATAATTCTCAAAGTCTGCTCCAATTGTCGGACTTCCATTTGGTTGGGTCCTTAGTGAGTGAACAATTGCTGCACTTGTCAGGACCAGTGTTTCCTGAAGTTTTTCATTTTTCACTTTCTTCTTTAATAATACAAATAAATCTGAAAGTTAAATTCGATTGAATCCTTATTAAGTAAATTTTCTCTGTGTACTGATAAGATTTACAATTTCTATATTATTATCTTCGAGTATCTTATGAAGGGGTTTGTCTGTGGGGCTGGAAGAAATATTAAACATTTCTTATATAGTTTCTAACAAATAAAAAATTTAAAAATGCAAACATTTATACTAGATTCTCTAAATTCTAGCTCAACGTTTTGACTAAAAATATTATTACAGGCTTGGATGGAACGAAACTCTATTATGGAATAGTTTTCTGTCATTTAAGATTCGGCAAAATATATTCGAATCGCCAAGGTTGTACAGTTTATTACCTTGAAGAACTTCCGGTGCTGGAGAAGAAGACAGTGAGAGTCCTAAAAGATATCTTTCCGGGTTTTCTATATTTTCTTCCTGGTTAAAGTCCAAAACTGCCATGGCTGCTTTGTGAGCAGCAATAGTACCAGTAGCGGCACAAACATCCAACAGAAGAGGCCTGTGTTTAAAATTCAGAATAAAAAAAAAATGGGCTCAGGTGGAGGAAATATTAAAATCGAATTTAAATCGATTGCGGTTTAGATATTTTTCTAATGCACGCCTTTTAATTTTTAGTATTTGTAAAAGGGTGAGACATAATTTCATACATTTTAACAAATCGTTTTATTTTTAGAAAATAGAATGTATTTGTTAAATGTATGTACCATTTCGTTCAATTTTGTGACTGTATTATTGAAACTGTTATCACGATATTTTCTAAGGTGCTTACTTCACCAGACATAGCAAGATTCAACCGAATAAATTATTCTCCAATAAGATAATGTCGATTATATCTACACTAATAAGACAAACAAACATGTCTGCGTACAGTACTCAAAGTGGTAAAAAATCTAACGCGCATTTTCACACAACTTGAAAATACATACGGTTATTTGCAAGTCTGGATTTACGTTTATTTTCTCTGCTTGATACGATTGCGATACGATTACTGTTTCTTCTTACAAGAAAACTCTAATTCTAATACAATAAAAAAAGTCGTAACAAAACTTACAATGCTCCCTTGTTTTTAGAAAATAGTTTCGAAATTTCTTCGGTTGAAGTCTCACGAAGACGTGTCGCTAATTGAAGGAACGACGAAGCCATCTTGATGGATGCCATTTTCTCACCTTTCATTGTTTTCACTAGAGTGTCTATCTGAAAAATTGGAGAAATCAAATAAATGAACTGATTTTACCAGATTTCAGAGGAGCAACGGAAGAACATTAACCTGAAAATTCTGTAATGTCGTAAATATAATTTCTTACTCCTTTGCATGTTGTGGTTTCACAGAATGGAATATTCTCGGGTCTCGGAACCAAACTATCGGAATTTAATTGGTGAATCTTCTCTAGTTCTTTAAAAGCTGCTGCCACGTTAGAACCCGCTACAGTATTCTCTTTCGAACTATCAGATCCTGCAATTGTGATGTGATGTTATAAAAAAATTAAAGTGGTAATTTGTTTACGGGTGAAATTTTTCAAATATTTACCAGTCAGTTTAAAAGTTTGTGATGCGGTTATTGTGGCTCCGACTTCTTGTTTGGCCGTGACCCTTACGACATGTTGCTCTGTAACCTCAGCTTCTTCTACAAACGCATTGTCCTTCGTTAGCAGGACTTTTACACTGACTGCGCTCTCCGTCAATGATCCCAAAGTGGTCGAACTTCTAGATAGACTTTGGAATTTATTATTGGAGGTCAAATTGCAAGGACTGGCCAAGGTTTTGAGCAAGTGTCGACTGTCTTGAACTGAGTAGCGGATATTACATTGTCCCAGCGGCGTATTTTCTAACACATTCTTCTCGTTTGAATGATGAAACTGAAAGATTTGTAATAATTATACATTCATCACCAATACAGTAAACTGGATGTCATTTGACAGTAGCAGCAACAAATGCAGTTCAAATTTTCGGAAATAGATTTGAAATTTGATATATTTGTTCTTTACCATTAAACAACTTTCTAAGTATTGAATATTTTTTACCAATTTTTAGTTCAACGGAATATGTTGCCCACTTCTGTCAATCAGAAATCTCCACAAACAAATTGCACATAACGTTATTGTCAAATTGCGCGTATAATATAACTGTGTGTTATGTCAAGGTATTGAAAATTAAAAATTTTAATTGCACAATAAAAATCAAGAAAATTATAGCATACAATATGGTGCTTCGAATTTGAGAACTAGAAAAATAAATTATGAAATATGAATTACAGAACTATTAAATCAATGATTTAAAAATTGTATTTAAAATATCAGCTCCTAATGGAGCTGACATTTTACAAACGGAGAGGAAGTTTTGAAAATTTTCTAAATCCTATTGTCTGCAACGAAATTGTGCAAGGAATTCCTGCTGGGATTTTTACGTCAATAGCTGAAGCTCATATTCGGTTCAGTAGTCGAAAAATTCGAAATCGAGAATATGCTGGCACCATAGATATAGAAATTAGTAGAAGTAGAATTCCAGTACTAATATCTATATCTGTGGATATCTGTGTGTGTGTCTTGTACCACATAATTCGATCATTTTAGTTTAGTCGTGTTACTTTTTCAACGCAAAATTAATCCGTGTCTGATTCCAGAATTTAACGACGAGCACCGAAATTTCAATTATTATAGTTTCTGGGCTAATTAATTCAAGGTCGGAGAGTTGTACGAACATACGAACGTTTGCAGCTTAACAAACCGTATCGTATTAGTAATCTAGCTAGAATTCACCTGTAGCAGATTCGCGATTCCCTTTTTAATATTCACAAGGGAATTGTCATCATTCGCGACGGAGAAAGTTTGTTCAACCGTTCCATTTTTCCAGTGAACATACAATGGAAGTAATGTAGCTTTGTCCAAATGAGACGTATGATCGCGAAATCCCTCTGGAGTAGGGGCAGTCCGAGACTTAATTTGGAGTTTTGGAGAAACCATCTAAGAAAATACAATTAGCAGACACAAATTAAAACTATAATTATAAATTCGATGTCCAGGATTAATACATTAAATTCTTATCACGGCTGGAATTGTCTTACCTGAATTTTAAGAATTGAACCACTTCCTTCATTTTGCCAGATCGTCGTGATTTCAACTTTAGTCAAAACTTGATAGCCAACCGTAGAGCCAGTCTTAACTTGAGAATTTGTTGTAATATTTAGACTAGAATTTGGTTCATTGAGTTCCAATCCGAGAACATAGTCATAACTGTACACGCTCCCAACTTCATAATGTCTTGTCGTGGCTGAACCCCCAAAATTAGTTAATAAAACAAAACCGAAGCTAACAATCACAAGTTCGAACGATATCATTGTAAACAAAAAGTGCACTCTTGAAATTCTCCCGAATCCCATTACTAAAACCATCACTCAATTTAGAGAGACTTAACAATTTCCACTCAAAAATAAAAATCACTTGTATGCACATTCCCGATTGCAATTTATCGGGTTAAATATGAGGCTTTGTAAACTTGACAGTACATAGTAGTATTTTATCCGTAGAAATTCCCTAACCGTGCAGTGTCATAAGAAATTCCAATTTTTCAAAATCCTACCTGGATTATATTGTGAAATTAATATTTACAAAGCTGACGTGTACAAACAGACCGGTTTATTAGTTTTGAAATGAAAAGGTGCAAGAATTCTCTTAACCCTTACCCTTCACAATACTTACTACAAAACACAACCCTCTTTATAATTTTTCTCCTGATTATTTTTCTCAAGTTGAAAATGAATGAATAAATATACACGTAGACTTAAGCCGGCCTTTGGTTCAAAATCTCTTTAGAGGGCAAGGTCAAATATCACCTGCTCATCTCTCACACGTATTCCTCTAGGGCTGGTTCTGTTGAGATATAATTAATGATCTTGAATTCAACAAAATCTCAGCAGCGGAAAATCACTCTCGCATGCTTTATAATTCACTAGTAATCGTTAGTAAAACAGGATTTTTAATACTCACAGAGGAGATTGCAATTTGTTTGTTTAAAAAACTGCGTGCACACAATCGTTTCAATTAAGGTAATTTGACCACAAGAAGTGGTGTGAAACTTTTTATATGATTTTTTTCAAATGCACTCAAACCTACAGATTTATTCGAATCTTTCGAATGAACTCTAGCTTTGAATAGTTTAAAATCTAAACTATTATTATTCAGCTTATACCAATATTATCACATATTTTATCGTATAGTGTATAGGGGCGATGCGGCGACTTAATGTTACACAATTTTTCAAAGTATATTTTAAATTGTAAAGAAATTGATTATTTCTTCCAGAGGTTTAGTTTTGGACTATATTTTACAATAACTGTGTACTCCTTTTCCTTATATGATTGGAGTTATTGATGCAAAACTGAAACGTAGTGTTGTAAAATAACGGAAAACTTACATTACGGTATGGTTCACCCCTTCTATAAATACACACAAAACTAGTGACACATACAGTGGCATGGAACTGTCATATCGTACCTAAACTCTTTCAAAACTTCAATAATTAATATTCATTCGAATATTATTATGAACCATTTTTTCGGTAAATGCAAGCTGAAGAATTTATGGATGTACTTTTAAACAGAAAAAAATTGGAAACGAATAAACCAACATTTTGAGTCATAATCGGAAATCGCTAAGGTCGGACAGTAGTGCTCGTGGATTTGTCAATTACACCGCATGAAGGCTACTGAATAAATAAATGGTTGCGAAAAATACAAGATACAATATAAGTATTGTAATTTTTGTTCTATTTAATTCAGCTGGTTATAGTAGATAGGATGTCCCGGCTGAATTGCGAGGAAATAAGGAAGGACGATGGACTTCGGCATTAGGATGTGTGTTGAAAGTAATGCCAGATATAAATTTGCATACAATGTGATTATATTCTTGCGGATGTGGAAATGGTAAATGGTTACATGTTTACGAGAACAGTGTACTGGAGAAATTGTACAAAAGTATATTAAAGAGATCACTCACCGGGTGCCTGATGACAGTGAGACCCTGGAAAATAAAAATATTTCATTGAATTGAAAATTCTGCCATTCAAGCATGTTTTCTTGGATATTTCTTAGTGTACCAAAGAATTCGAAGTTTAACGTAGATAACCTGTCAACTCGAGCTTTCGGACGGGGTATTTGACACATATATTGAATAACCGTAAAAATTCGAATTAATAATTTTTTTTCCACAATAATAGATAATAAAAGTTAATTTAGGGTATAATAAGGGTATGGGCCACAAAAATGTGCCGTACCGGACAGGATATCGAGACGCAAAAATAACAGGCCATGTCTCGGAAGATCAGGTGACACAAGACACAATCGTTCCTGCCAGGTGGTCGCCTAACTATGTACGTGTGCGAATTGAAAGTTTTGTTACTCGTGGAGGTTGCGAAATTAATTTACCACTAAATTAAATCCTGATTTGTTCTACCGTTTTTTCCTTGTAACATAAACTGCTGCCACACTTTCCGTAAGAACCGAACTTCTAATTTCGTATACCCTTTTTGTAATCCAATTCCGCATATATATCGGAATCATAATAATCGGTCTCTACAGTGCAGACCACCTTGATTCCAGTCTGTTCATCTTCTAAAACTGACAACCGCAAACTATTTATAAAGGTCAAGTGGAGCTGATTTTAACAGACGTCTATCTTGGATTTCTGCTCATCAAATATCTCTTTCCTAATTCTTATTTTTTAAATTTAAATCGCCAACAGGTCGGGAAACAATTGTCTAGAAGTTCCGATGGAAAACTACGGGGTGGTCCATAATATTTGATACCACCCCGTTCGACCGATGTGACTGTCCTCAGACAAAACTATTTCTAGTACAAAACACTTACACAAAATCTTGACTCACAGAAATAATGTTGATGTGACCTAAAACTGATCAAAGATAAGACGAAATGTCTGAAATCCTACGTTTAAAATTTGACATAACGGTTTCCTTAAGTGTTAGAAATTATATTTGTGGTCAAACTCTTGTAGACTTTCAATTTGGAGAAGAGTCTTTCAAAATAAGTCTTAAAATAGAGTAAATCTGAAACTCACCAAACACTGAGAAGACAAGGACAGTTGAAATGAATGACCGACTCATCGTCAACGTTGGTGTCAATTTCCGAAAAAACTTCCGGTTTCGTGTTCAGTATGCTTTCTCAACTCGACGTTATTCTATAGTCAGTACGTTTTGTACAACGTGGAGATGTAAACCCAATAATATATTTTGATGAGAAGTTCTCTCTCTCACATTTACTGACATTGAGAGAAAAACGACAGGGAAGACTAATCGTTATTCGTTAAGCGTAAATAGCTCTTCAAAGACCTTTCTTATCGTTTTCTTGGGTTAGATTATACAGTGAAAATGCCAGAATGATCTGTCAACTCCGTCTGAGTAAAATCCATCAAGTTCATAGGTCATGTTAAATATTTCTCGTCCACATCTTATCACACTGAAATCCTCTCGCACGCGGCCATCTTAAGACATGTACTTGAATACGGTGTAGCATTAGTACAGACTTATTATGACTAATTACGTATTTGGGGTGCCATAAACTTTTGGGACAATTAACAAACACATTTCTCACCTCACTGGAATGAGTTTTGGATTCCAAGGTGAAATACACTCTTTACTATCCAGTCGAAACTTTCCATAACACATTAATCACTATTTGGTGGGGGTGTACTCGAAAACCAGGACGCCCGGCAAATAATGTTCTTTCAGTAGCCGAGGTCAATCCCAAATTTGTAACCCCATCAACAAATCAAATTATAATAAAATTGAAACTGAATTGACCAAATCCTGAAGTCCCATTTGAGTCCATTAGAATGTACCCCAATGCCATAAAAATCCGTCCAATGATGACATCATTTAAGTTGTGCCCATTTATGTGAAGCTTTGTGTACTACGACGTACAACACGCAATATTTTGACCAAACAAACGGTTTCACTAGTAGAATTTACCCAGGAGTTTACTGGAAAAATAACAGTAAATTGCGTCGAGAGCAAGTGAGATGTGAGATGCGAAAGTCAACTGAACTACTGAACATACAGGGGTTAACCCTTACTGAAACAAGCAAACAAACAAGGAGGCTAAACAAGCTGATTCATTTTAGTTCTAAATAAATGAGTTATATAGTTTACCCTCCTTGACTTTAAGCGTCCGTGTCTGCGTAAGGGTCAAGGTAAAACGCGAAAGACATGCATACACTGGACGTCGAAATGAATAGAAAGATAAAGGTAAAGATGCCCACTGACCGTCGATAACAACAAAATGAGAAGGGAAAATAATACAAATTATGAAAGACAGCCACTAACCGTCGAAATCTGAAATAAATGATTGAAGGTTTTTCGGTTGGGGCCAAATTGCTCTGGGGAGGATATGAATTTCGTGACCCTTGATACATACTAGAGCACAGACAGATAGCCAGACCAACAGACACGAATGACAATTGTATATCTCAGCGGTATCGAGTTTCACAATAATTGGGAAACTCTATTTGTGAAATTTCATCGCTCCTGATGATTTTGTTTTGCTGACTCCTCGTGTGTGGTTAGTTCAAAAGGGGTTTGAGTTCATTCTATTTGGGAAATCACAAACTATATTTTCATTTAGGAATTACCCCAACCCTGTATCCTCTTCTTTCATCAAGACCATGAATTGAATTGCATTTC
>JAQFYE010004635.1:0-13080 GCA_034694305.1 Protaphorura glebata
GCATTTCATGTCATTAACCTGAACTTGAGAATCCGTGAGTCAATAAATCCATTAGTTAAAATCATAATCCAATATTTCGTACCGAAACATAATCAAAGAACCATAAAATATTGTGAGGCTAATCAACCATATTCATAATAACTTAAACATTCCTTTACAATCTTTTCCATATGAAGGACGAAGTACGTGTTTTCAATGTCAGGCTCAAGATTCATGACCTTACTTATTTTAGATAGTAACGTGAACAATTTTTCAACGAATCCATTTACAAGGATACCACATTGTTTCTGAACGTTTTCCTTTTTCTTAGGCTTGAAAATGGGGACGCACAATGCACATGTCCACGACCTGTTTTTAATAAAAGTCCAGTACGCCTTATCAGTCATGGGAGAAGAACAATTACTTCTATGGAAATGGTTAAAGCAATATTTACATTGTAATACTCCGAATAACTTATCATCAACATATTTGTCGTCCTTCAACTGTTGTACTCTGTCCTCAATATAAAATTGAAATGTGTGTTTCTTGAATGGCAGACTGTAACCATGACTCGATATCTCTCCAGCACAGTTGTGACAAATAGGTAAATCTGCATTAAGTTCTGACTCAAACTCAAACATGAATCTCAAATTCAATAATATTAAATAATTTCCTCGTTTCCTGATTCTCTGACCCGTCAAGAATCAGTACTCTTGTCTCTTGAACTTTGTCAAATTCTTTATAAATTTCCTGAAGTATTTTATCTCGCACCGCAAGGCGACAATTTCCTATGTACTTTTTGTCATCCGGATCATCTAATGTACGAACAATTTTACACAATTCACACGACATAATGCCTTTCTGAAACGCTTAAGGAGAGCAAAACAGGAAGAAGAGAATATCGGTCGGCATATTGCCTCAAATACAGATATTTCCCCGATAAAAATAGTCACAATCAGCCTCCTAAAAATTATCTTTAATTTCTCTACTTTCTACGTTAGACATAATTTATTTTAAAATAAAAGAGAGGTTAATTATCTGATTGTTGATGCAAGATCCTGATTGATTGATAGGTCCAGTGTCCAAGATGATCTTGATTTAATGTCCCGAATGCTCCAGAGTCTAAAAAGTTTCTTAGTTAATCCAATCTCGAATTATTATGCCGTCAACCTTATTCAGAGTCCAGAATACTCCAGTGTCACCAGCTCCCAATGTCTCGAGTTACCCCAGTAGTACAAATCTCGAATAAAATTGCCGTTGACTTCCTTCCTTCACATCAGCACCGCGGATTAATGGACCTCGCAGTGGCCTCGGATTTTGAGGACTTAGAGCTGACCCACGAAGGCAAACACGGTTGTGATTTGCGAAATAAATCCAGGAATATAAATATTCCTCGTGAGGCAGTCAGAATATCCGTATATTCTGTGTTGTTTGACTTTGACAATTTCTGTGTTGGGTTGAGGCAATGTAAGAAGGAAACGAACAGAATTTCTGTGTAACGACTTTGACTTTTGTATTGTATTGGATTAAGGCTGTGGAGTGGGAGATAAGTTATGTTGTGTTGTGTGGAAGGTCTCAGAGCGGTTGAGCCTTGCAACTCTATCAATCAATCAATCAATCAATCAATCAATAGGAGTTTATTGTCCAATTCGGCCGTAATCCATACAGACATTTCACATAATAACAAAATTTGGATTAACTTAGTTGGAGTGGAGAGAGAGAGAGAGATAAGTTGAACATAATTCAAAATTCAATTCATTTTGTACTAATTAGATTCATATCAACTTTATTCTGTGTATATTTTTCCATTCACGTAGAGCTTGTATTTAAAGTACACTTTGTTTCCTTCAGTTTTTAGTTTCTTGAGGAGAGGCATGAGAATTCCACGATTCTGTCTCTGTTCTAGCGAAAGGTCGTCCGTAATGCTTACTTTTGTGCCCGAGAGTCTATTGCAATTTTGGAATGTTTGCATTTTTTCCTTTGGCGTGGTCAACTTCACGACAAAAGGCACAGGTTTATGAGGAGTCGATTTGCCGAGCGGAATAATTTCTACTTTATCTATTTGAATTCCTAGCTTTGTTAGCACTTGGTTGATGTTCTTATGTTTAGGTTCACAATGTTCTAATCCGTGTACGACAATGTTATTTTCGCTTTTTCTAACGTAAGCGGATTCTACAGTCAATTTAATTTTTTCACAATTTTCAACATTCAATTTCACTTCACTCTTGAATTCACAAACTTTTTCTTGAATCTTATGTAAAGCTACATTGTTTTTGACTGTGTCCAATTTTACATCTCTCACAATTTTCTCTTGTGACTTTAACATACCCTCCAAATGAGCAATTTTTTCTTCCATAACTTTAACTTTGCCTGACATTTCGATCATGGACAGTTTTAATGAGTCTAGATATTCTTTAATTTGTGCAACTCTATCAGAGGAGAGTCAGAGCAGAAGTGAAAATAGTGAATGGACACGCTGTAAAAAAATTCTTCGCACAGCAGACAAATCAGGAATTCCTTATAGCTGGTTAACCCTTTAAAGAGTACAGCCGCCTTTAGTTGTCCCTATGTCCACAGTACTAAGCATATTATATATGTTAATACACAATTAAATTCACTGTTCATGTTAATTAAAAAATTATTCTAATTTGAGGAAAAATTTAAGTATGGTATAAATGACTAATATTTTGGTATGTGGTACATCACACGGTACTGACCAATTTTACCATTGCCCACACTGTAGTGGTACCACACATTGTGGGTTACAAGTAGGTAACTAGTAACTCATTGTAATTTATGGCGTTAAGAGTGAAAAGTTGCAGAGTCATTGCCGTGTCCACGCCCACAACCTACACGTCAGCCTTAACACGAGGCTCAGTCAAAACCTTCCTTTCATCTCAACTCAATTCAACTCATCTCATCACTTGCAAAATTAAATCCGATCAATGCACAAGGCACTGTACCCGGACATTTTGTGTTAAGTCATTTTGGTTAATGTGATTACAATAAAATCCGACTAAATCATTTGAGGGTTTACCGGTTCCTATATTGATTAGTCAGTTGATCATATAAGTTTCTTTATTTAGCAATAAGTGCTTTATTCAGTCCATAAGTAGTGAATTTCCTATAAGAAGATTTCATTCTTGAAGTTTAGAAACATTTATGAATTGAGTAATTGGACAAGCCAATTACACCAACACCAATAACAGCACGGAAAGATCCCAAAAAGTCGGCTTTTCTTGATACAAATATTATAATGCTCAAAATATTTCTTTTCAAGAAATTTGCCGATGCCACATTTTTCGCAATATGTTTATACAATTTTTAACATTTTGTTCAACTATCAAAAATTTTCTGAACAAGCCTTCAAAAATTGCATTAAATTAAAGTAGATAGAGGTAGCATAAACAGATTTTCAAAAAAAGATTATATTGGACGAGTGCTCGTCAAGAACATTCGACTTTTCGAGTTGTTTTCATGCTGTTGTTTTACCTAACCGCTCATCAGTACCGCTACTGACATCGGAACTTGAATGGAAATAGCTCCCTAGATCCCTCATAAGATTCTCTACAAAAAACTTATATCACTTTTTGTGCGACTACCACTGATTGGGCTGCCGAGGGGGGGGGGTAATGGTTATATGCCACCGTATACATGAAAACACGGAAACCTTCAGATTAAAAACAAAGCAAATTAAAGTTGTACAATGTTTAACAGAGTTGGCCTGCTCGCTACTCACTGCCACGTGTTTAAGTGAATATGGCAGTGCATAAATTAAACTTATCAAATTATACAACGGTTGAGGTTGTATGATGAGTTTTGGATATGATTTCTTATTCAGCGGTTCTCTTTTGGGAACAAAATTACAACCCTGTCATACCTGGATGTCCATCGTGGCCTTTGAACGTTGCAAATATTTTGTCCTACTGGTCACCGCTATTAACTTTTACCAAAAATGTCAACTCCTCCAAACTGTGTGGACAGAGCTGGCTTCGTATTTCCGGCTGTTTGTGTTGGGTTTTGTCCTACCAGATAAGACGCTTATGCGCTACGGTTTGATAAAATTCCTGCATTGATTGACGGTGTTATCTTCCAGCGACGGTCTGGCGACACTAAAACTTCTGTTCCTTTGACTTTTCTAAAGTAAAATTGTTTGTTTCCTTTAACCAATGCCTTATCGATTTCACTCTGACTTTTGTCTCTCACTCAATGCGGGAGACAAAAGTCCAGACGGTCTATTTTTGTGTGGATAGAAAAAGGAACTACCACCAAGAGGTGCCGCCACTAAACGCCGGTAAGGCAGCAGCTTTTTGCTGGGAGAGCATGGAAAAAATTGATTCACGGAACAATTGATATCTCAAAAACTAATGAAGCAATCTTTAAAATTCTTTTGGATTCGGATTCGTCATGAAATTTCCTAGGATTCATCCGCTGACATCACGATAGACGAAAGCTCTAAGATACTGTTCCCGGGAAGAACGTTTTTACATATAAAAGTGCATGGGCGGCTCAGCGAACAGAGAGTCTATCCACATCGCTAACACACAAAAATAGACCGCCTGGACGGGCATTGAGTGGGAGACAAAAGTCAGAGTGAAATCGAGAAGGCATTGCTTTAACGTAGAAATATTTTCTTTCAAGTAAAATTTTCTTTAAATTAACATTCAATCACATAACGTAAGAAGATCTTGTGAGCAAAAAGTTGCAATTCTCATCCCATGGGAATGAGAAACAAGACAGTAAAATAAATCCCTTGGTTGCATTAAGTGGCAAAGTATGCATAGCCTGGATATACTTTATATTCCTATGTATACTCAATAGTTGTGGATTTGTAAGTGTAAATATTAACATCACGTGTATCCCTTATAAGACAATCAACTTGCATACTCCGTATGTTTGAATGCCGGGGTTAGCACTCTAACGGAAAAACAAACAAAGAAAAACAAGAAACTGTACACAGGGAGCTCCAAGTGTGTGAGCCATGTAGATCAAACTTATAAGTCGTCGAATCTATTGTTAAATCGTATTTGCCGAATTCTCTAAATAAAATATATGCATGTCCAAGTCCAAGGTATTCGATTTTCACTTAAAATTTCTCAGACAGACTAATGGAGGTATCAACAAAGTCCAATGATTAACTTTTTGTGTGAATTCTTTCAGGTTGTCAGAGCTGAAGAGGAAGAGCCCTCTGGTGAAGAGAGTGAATGGTTGGAGCGGGGAGACCACCCTCTGTTCAACGACCTGGTATGCTTATCCCTATCCTATTATACAGGGTGGGGCGTAAGTTTGTGCACGATTTTGAGTGGGTGCTGCCGGGCAACCCGTTGTCGGAATTGTATAGGTTTGCTTTCCTGGATAGCCCCCGCGATTTAAAAAAAACAGGTGTCTCACCTTGACATGACCTGCGACTAACTGCCCAGCAAGCTGACCAATTAGCTTCCAAAACGGATTTTGCTGAGTTGGCATAAGAGAATTTCGACATGTGAATCGGGAACCTCGTTCCAACTCCGAGATAACTTTGTCGCCAAAACTTTGTCAATCAATTGTTTTTAAATTTAAAAAAAAATTGAAACCTTATTTGAAAAACATTCAAAAAGTGGTAAAGGGCGAGATGCAATCAAAAATTTTGGCGAAAAAATTATTGCCGATTGGAACGGGGTTCCCGATTACACATCTCGAAATTCTCTCATGCCAACCCAGCAAAATCCGTTTTTGAAGCTAATTGGTCAGCTTGCCGTTAGTTAGTCGCAGGTCATGTCGAGGTAAGATACCCATGTTTTTCAAATCGCAGGGGCTATCCAGGAAGCAAACCCCATACAAATGCGACAACGGGTTGCCCGGCAGCACCTAATCAAAGCCGTGCACTTACGTACGGCTCAACAGGTATGTAGGCAGTAATTTTGCATAATACCGAGCATATTATAGAGGAGACATATCCATAGAGTATTTGTCCGAATTATTTTACATTTAAGACCACTGCAGTTCGACTTATGTTCCTTTCTGACTTGGAGATTTTTCCTTTATTTCTTCCTTAGGTTCTGGATGCATTGTTTGGCCATGTGAGACGGTAAGATTTAAAAACTTGTCGAGTTGTTTGTAAAAAAATGGGATCTCCACAACATTTCACACATGCGCTCCACCTTCCGGGTCACCGTTCATGGGAGACAATCCGCCTCAGCAACAAATGAAGATGGCCGTCGGATTAATGACATTGTGGAATTATTCGGCTCCAACGAATTTGGAATTCCATTTGACTCATTCAAATTCGGACCATTTTGTACGACAGACGAAGTTGGTCAACAATTCCTTCAACTCTGTGGGGACAGAGCTAAGGAAATTGATATGCCTTTCGGGGAGACGGAACCTTATAGAATTGAAGACGTGTCGGAAAGTCGGAATTACTCCGATTCTCCCCAAAGTTAAAAATCCTGGGCTCTCCAGGGAATCTTGTCTCCCAGTCCCGAGAAATTGTCAAATTATTCCCTGATTCCGCGCCCACGTTGCCTTCACTTCGAAAGATTATTTTCTACCATGACCATAATAGAGTATCACTGAAATATTGCCCCACTTCCACCGAAGAGTTACTATCAGCGGCCCCAAATATTTCTGAGATTGTTATCAATGCATTTTTGCTGGATTTCGAGGGCGAGAGGGATGAGAATGCAAGTAGCACAAGTGTCATATTAAACTGCGTTCAGAAGTTGGGAATGGAATCCTCCATTCAATCATTATATTTTTACGGGGTCAGGGGTCAGCACATTAAACATCTGAAGAGGATGAATCGATGAAATTGTAGAGTCTTACAATTGAACCGAACCGTGCAAGAACGTTTTATATGCTGGTCTACGAGGAAGTGGACTCTTCCCAAGTCCATATCCAATTGGCCAAAATTTTCAAGAACACACTGGAACATTTCAACCTAAATCAATTCACTGATGGATTTCCCGAAATCGCCGAACCTCAAATACTTGGCATTCAAATCATTTCCGACCGGCCATCCCCTAGCTGCCAGTCAATTTGAACCAGAACTTTCCAGTCCAGGAGGCAATGGATATAGAGTTTCAAGAAATTGGTCGAGATGAAGTTTCTGAGTATTTCTTACAATTTAGCTCCGCCCCAATCGTCAGATCATTGACTCTTCACTATTCTATGAAAATCCAAACATTCAATCAAGTTTTAGAAATCTTCCCGAATTTGACCAAATTAGAATTGATTGTTAGAGCGAAGGTTGCATTTGCAGGGATTATGAGACAAATTTGGACTCCATTGGCACAATTGGAAACCATGTCTCTTTCAATTTTAGTCCGAAGAGTACAGGACGCGGAGCTGGAGCTGGACTCTCTTTTCACCGGTATTCCGACGAACACACTTCTGAAAATTTATCCAATGGTGAATGAGTTGAAGAAACTGATGGTCAAAGAGAGAAGAGAAAGGATTGCGAGGTTGAGCAAGGATCATTGTCACCTACCTTCCATTGGGAGTCTGACAAGTAAGGAGTCCATTATTTGTGTATCACCCTGTATAATTCATTCTCATAATTTTCTTTTGGGATTTCAGAATTGAGATATTTGGATTTGAATGTGAGAGGAGGAGAGCCACACAGAAGACAGACTCATTTGACTCACCTCACTGCCTACTTAGCTTTCTACTCCATGAGTCATCTCGGTCATCTACACGCCAAAAGTTGTATGGTGAGTGGAAATTATGAGCTATTTCAAAACGACCAACATTTAACCCAAAATCTCAACTCTCAACGCTTTCCACTCTCTGGGGTTGCGGATTGGCATTGTGTTTAAGCATTCAATTATTCAATTATTAAACCTTTAATCCTTAGTATTTGTGTAGATTAATTTTGTAGATCTAAAATGATTATGACAATAATATTTCTTTTATTCACAGTTCACGAAGACATGCTATGAAATCCTGACGAAGGAGACGGGACTGGAGTCTTGGAGTTTTCGAAACATAGAAAGGAAACATATCATTCCTTCATTTCTTACTCATTAAGAAGGAGCCATAAATGACAATTAGATTCCCAAATATATGTAACGTCGCACGATACGTACATACAAAATTTTATATATTTCTACAGAGATGAACTTTTTGTAAAGTATTTCTACTGGTTTGAAAGAAAGGGATCAAGAATAATGAGCGTTTCTTACCTTGTACCTTCGCACTTTTGTCCTTTGCTCATATCCCATTGGGTCATTGAAGTCAAATGTATATTAATTCACCCAATCTTAAACCAATTTGAAATTTTGTCACCAATATTTTCAGTAATAGTATGGAGTAATAATGGAGTACTAACTTATCGGATGTAACCAAAGAATTCACCACGCCCACATCTCGGAATGAGTTCGACTTCCTATCATTCTTGATAACAATTAATGTTAAAGCCTCCAATGTCTGTTCAATTGGTGCGAGACTTGTCTATTTCACCGTAGACTTAAAGATTAATCGTTCTAGACTATATTTTCATTTTAAGACGCCATTCCAAGATTTGGGAATTGTTGAAGTCAATTTATTCCTACTTTCCGCAACAATTAAAATAATCCCATTTAAATGTACACAATTCATTTACAATATATTAGAATCGTAGTAAACATTATAAATTCTATTATAAAGTATACATCAATTTGATTTTTGAAAGAGAATAAGAGGATAAGACGTTATATTGAAAATATTGCCAAAGAGAAAAAAGTCAGTGAATATAAAAATGGATAATTAGAAATGTATGCAAAACACTTTTGAAATTCCTTCCGGTCATGTTGTAAACTCATCTAAACTTCTGTCGGACTTTGAATGCTCTTATAATCATCAGAACGAAAATGTAATCGTACGTAGAAAAATATACGAAATATGATTAAGGATGAGACGACTGGGTAAATGATTCGGAGGGTGATGTAGATCCAACCGATTACACCAATGTAGCCCCCTCCTATGGTGAATTGGATCCGATCCTTATAGGACAAGGACATGTACCCAACCAAACTCCACTCAACAATTGTACAGAGTGCAGTACGTTTCAACCACTTGACAAAATTCCGTTCATCACACTGAAATAGAAAAAGTAATTAATATCTTATTATTCGAATTTTAGACAAAAATAAATAAATTTGATAATTCTTTGATGCCACACGCTTCTATTTTGTGGCGCGGAACCAATTCGTTTGTATAACTTGTCGCGCATTATATTATTTGTCGCGCAATCATTTCCTGTCTTGTGTTTATATTTTGTGTCGTGAATTTCATGTAATTTGCCGCGTGACTTCTGTCGTTTTTATATAATCTGACGTGAATTTCATATAATCTGTCGTGAATTTAATATAATTTGTCTTGTGACTTCTGTCGTGAATTTCATATAATCTGTCGTGAATTTCATAAAATCTGACGTGAGTTTCATTTAATCTGTCGCGCCATTATATATTTCCCGTTTTAATCGACAATCCCCATTTAAAAACTGGTTAGGTGATCTAGGAAAATGTCTGCAAAATTTGGGGACGATTACTCCGGGGTTTCATTCATTTGTCTCGATATTTTGAATAAATGGTACAAATATGTATGACGCCATAATTAATTTGCAACTGACGGACACAGATTCAAATGCTGACTGAGCAATCATTCCACTTCCATTTCCATCCATCTCCACACACTTATCCCCAGACTGCAGATTCATTCGAAAGGATACCGCACAAAGAGCACGGGAAATAATCCCCCGTTAGAATTGGCTCATCTTTTGATATGTTGTAGCCCTTCACCTCCTGAACAATGTTTGTACAGGTCCCAACAAGAAAGGTCAACTCTGGTGACCTCCAGAGGTAACCAAAGTTCGACCCCGGTCCCCTCACAACCTAAAAATGACCCTTACAAAAGTTGTTCCACACGTTGAGACAAACAACTTTTTCCTCTGTCATTTTTCTCTGCGGTCTACCCCCGATGTCACAGGTAAATCGGTTGACTCATGACCGTGATGTTGACATTGACCTGTGACATCGGGGGTAGACTGCAGAGAAAAATGACAGAGGAAAAAGTTGCTTGTCTCAATGAGTGGAACAACTTTTGTAGGGGTCATTTTACAGGTTATGAGGGGACCGGGGGTCGAACTTTGGTGACCTCTGGAGGTCACCAGAGTTGACCTTTCGTGTTGGGACCTGTACAAACATTGTTCAGGAGGTGAAGGGTTACAACATATCAAAAGATGAGCCAATTCTAACGGGGGATCATTTCCCTTGCTCTTTGTGCGGTATCCTTTTGAGCAAAATTTTAGTAGTTTTTAATTCTAAATTTATTTAACATTTAGGTTCACTCAACTGTCTGTCTGTCATCGTCCAAATCCAATTTTACGAATGACTCAATTCTTGTATATGAAAAAAAATGCAAGTTTATTAAGTAAGAAATCCGTCATCCTTTCCAAACGTTTTCCCAACACAGACCACTCAATTTTATTTAGGGTACTTACCTATACCTGGCCGATGGCCTACGAACAATTTCGTTTTGACGAGACAACAAACAATTTCAATAACTAACGAGGGAAAGTACCCGAGGTGCAACACTCCAATTTCGCCCAATTTGTTTTCCCCATGCTAAAATCTTGAGAACAAAGACTTCCATCTTTGCAACCATTTTGAGAAGAAAAATTAAATAGAATTTTAAGTAGTGGGTGGATACTTTACTCAAATTAGTTTTTGGTTAAGGTCTGTCAGGCAGGGAATAAAATTTGGGCGAAATCAGAATGTTGCACCTCGGGTACTTCCCTCGTTCGTAAGCCAAAGGAGATCGCCGCGGGTAAATGGGAAAATCCCACCCGGTGCGATTCGCCTCAACTTTTGCACAGTTGTAGGACTTGAAGAGAATGGCTGAAGACGTTTACCTTTAAAAACTCGCAGGTCACCCCCAGAGGGCGCCATAGTTGGGTGTGTCGTCCCTCTTAAGCGAATAACTTACCTCTACAAAAGTTGTTCCACTTGTTGAGACGAATAACTTTTCCCTCTAGCATTTTCCTCTGCGGTCAAAGATGGAGGTCACAGGTCAAGGGAACCATCTCGAGTCAAATCTAAGTATTGCTCCTGTGACCTCCATCTTTGACCACAGAGGAAAATGCTAGACTGAAAAGTTGTTGGCCTCAACAAGCTGAACAACTTTTGTAGAGGTTATTTTTTCGCTTAAGAGCGAACGAGACACCCAACTTTGGCGCCGCCTGGGAGTGACCTGGGAGTTTTTAAGGGTAAACGTCTTCAAACATTCTGTTCAATAGGTCAAGACCTACAACTGTGCAAAAGTTGAGGCGAATCGCACCGGGGGGATTTTCCCATGCACCCGCGACGATCTCCTTTAAGGAGGATATACCCATAACAAGTCAACGAAACAACATTCCCTTAACCAGAACTATTTTAACTTCAAGGTAGACCCTCTACGCTTGTCCTTTTTCTTCTAACCTACATACAAGAACAAATCTATTTTTATATTCTAAACATCCAAACTAGCAGAAAAGGATTCTCCCGTACCCTAGCATGTACCTCAAGCTTTACTCACCAATTAAACCCATGAAAATTTCCCCGTAGCTTAAAAACTAGATTCTCCAGAATTCCACTTTTGCTTTTATATTTTAAATTGTATCCTCGTAGCAGACTTGGGCCAATTACATTGGTAATTGTAATTTGAATTACAAAATACAATTACAATTACGTAATAGTAATTGTAATTAATTACATCCCAAATTTCGCACGTAATTTGTAATTTTATTTAAATTACTTTGAAGATGTCTGTAATTGTAATTGTGATTGTAATTTGTAGTTGAAATTACATTTTTCTCAATTACATTTGTTGACTAGTGAAATTTGAATAAAGTCTTGGATAGTGAAAGAGAAAATGCATTTTTGGTGCTGAAAAACACATGAAAAGTTGTTCTTGAAATTGTATTTTGTATTGTGATTGTAATTGTAATTGAAAATTCAATTACAATTACATAATTGTAATTGAACCGAATTACTTTCGCAATCTCGCGTGTAATTTGTAATTGTGATTAAATTACTTCAAAATTTTCCGTGTAGTTTGTAATTGTAATTCAATCACTTGAATAAGTGAGGGTGTGATTTGTAATTTGTAAGTAATTACAATTTCAATGTAATTGACCCAAGTCTGCCTCGTCATCGTAGAGAAGGAAGTTAGGGAATATAAGAATGGATAAATAGAAAAGCATGGAAATCATTTTTGAAAATCCTTCCAGTCATATTGTAGACTGAACTAAACTAAACTTGTGCTGGACTTTGAATACTTTTATAATCTTGAGAACGAAAATATAATTTAACGTGGAAGAAGATGCGAAATATGACAAAGTAGGAGACGACTGGGTAAATGATTCGGAGGATGATGTAGATCCAACCTATTCCAGAAATGCGGGCAAATGCCATGAAGAAGCGGATGCCATCATTATAGGGCAAGAACATGTATCCAATCAAACACCACTCAACGATTGCCCAGCGTGCAGTGCGTTTAAACCATATGAGAAAATTCTGTTCATCACACTGAAATAAAAATAAAACAATTGCTTAAATTTTAAAACAAAGGAATACATTTGAATACATTTAAATTCCCACCTTTTCCACACCATTTGTGAGGAGAACATTCAACCGAATTCCGATGATTATCAATCCTGACACATTAATCAAAATTCTTAATTAGTTTTCTTTCATTCTCCGTAGTTTTATTAATGAAGATGTCTCAACTTTTAAAAAAAAATCTTTATTACATAAAAGTTTAACTTACCAGTGACGAAGGCAATGAAATAAAACCCATTGCGATCTATTAATGATCTGTTGAAATAAAGGAGATCCCACAATACAGGACTGTACTTGAGCCCTGGAGCCCAATCGAGGACCGTTAAAAGAAAAACCAAATTCCACATTATTGCAACTCCGACATTGAACTGAAATTAAGTCAATTAAATGTATGTATAAACATGGGGTGTGATTAGTTAAATAAATTAAATTCAATTAAAATAAAGTCGACATAAATTTTTGGAAGATACCCAATTGAACCAGACAATTAATTTGACAAGCTTTTTTCCGACATTTTCACCAAACATTCTGAATTCAGAAAATG
>JAQFYE010004636.1:0-13079 GCA_034694305.1 Protaphorura glebata
CAATTACAATTTGTTTTAGAGTAAGTTCTAATAGCGCGAACATCATACACAATGGACAATGACATTTCTTAAAATTGCATGTGCATTTCGATCTAATATTCATTTAGAATACTTTATAGACAAGTTAAAACATAAGAATACTTTAATTTAATGTATGACATCCATGCAAAGCATTTTTCATTGGAAGCACTGATACTGTTATCATGATCATCCTATACTGATATTTCAGAAATTGAATATTATTTCTGTTCTACCTCAAGAAGAAATTCTGTCCTTAAGTGACATATTTATGTCATAATATTGTATTTTTCATGATCAATAATGGCGTCAACATTTATTTATGGTCCATACGAATCAGATTACTATTATTTTAGAGAATTTTTGGATTCACGCATTAAAATCGAGTAGTAGATGCAATACTTTGTTAATCAAGTTTATTAAGTTACACAATAATTTTAGGTACATAGCAATGACATCCCCGGTATTTCATAACGGTCCGTCTGTTTACAACAGTTAACCCTGAAAAGTTTGACCGATTAAAAACTTTATCCACTTTATCCTTGATATTTTCAGATGTTATTTTCTTGCTGCTTGAGACTAAAACTTGAGTATAAATTCGCGGGACTTACAGAGTCTTCATATTTTTGTTTGTGCGGCTCGTTTATTCATTATTTCACCACGTGCGTACAGATTTTCTAATTCTTAAAGAAATTTTAATTGTGATTTGTGACTGTGACCTACGAAAAGAAAAAGTCATTCCAGCCGTTATTGAAATGGAAAGATCTAGTTTCATCACAAGTCTCACATGGGTAGAACGTGGAAAATCGAAACCTAAAGTTGAAAAGGTAACATTCAAATTCAAAATTTTTAGTATTATATATTTCTTCATATGTAACTACTACTGGGATTTTTGTAAATGATATAACTTTAATTAAATGAATATAATTTCAGGTCAAATACACTAAGGATGAATTGGCTGAAGTTATCAAGGAGCTGAAGCTAAAAGAGTAAGTCATACTCATAATATTGAAGAAAAATCTGCTTTTCATTTTGCATTTCTTTACACATTTAAAAAAGAACACAAATCAAATTTTGAGACAATGCCCAATCGGGTACCTTCGTCGGCTCCTAAGTCCTAAGTGTGACTTTCGAGGTAAAGAAAACAGGTCAGGTATTAGAAAGTATGTTTTTGATGTATTATACTCGCTTCATTCGGAATATTTAAAACAATATCTTAATAAAACACCAAAAACTAGAATTTGAAGTCACAGTTAAAAATCAAGTATAGAAAGAAATGTTCATCAAGAAAGTCCGTCTTCTGGTACACTACCATCAATTATCAATCCCTAGAACTTCTTACTCTTACGGCCTCAATTTTTCTGTTTACGTAGCTCAAAGCGCACGTAGTTGCGCAGTTAATTGAGACCACCCAATTAATTAAAAGAAAATTTATTAGTGAATTTAATCCGGATAGAGCTGAGTATGAGGGTCGACCCGAGTCCGAGAAGCGTCCAGTAACAGCTCAACAGGCTTCAGACAGCGAAAGAGAGGGCGAAGGTGAAGATTTCTACGATTTGGACAATTACGATGAAGAACCTTCGGAAGCCATGTCAAATCAACCGATCGAATCACTAATTCTGAATAATGAGCCGGACAGTGAGAGCGAAGACTCGGATGCAGAACCAGATGAGTTTACGGTCAAACCCGGGGATAATCTTATTTTGACTGGACACGTGGATGACGATGTTTGTATGCTTGAAGTTTTCGTATTCAACAATGATAAGGCAGAATTATTCCTTCTTCACGATATTTTTCTTCCAAGTCAACCGATGAGTATTGAATGGTTGGACTACAATACGAAGGATGCTGAGAATCCATATAATTTGGCAGCAGTTGGATATATGACTCCAGAAATTCATATTTGGGATTTAAGCGTTAGTGGCTGCTTGGAACCACTGTACCGTTTAGGTGGGCCAAAAGCAAAGAAATCGCAACGACATGAGGAGTCAGTTTTAGGTTTAGCTTGGAGTCGACCAAATCGGTAAGATTTAACTGACACAAAACTTGTATGTTCAATTAATTTGATTTTTTTTTCTAAAGGAATATCTTGGCTAGTGGTTCGGCTGACAAGACTGTACGAGTGTGGGATTTACAAACTTGTACCCCAGTCTTAAAATTGACCCCTTTTGAGTCTTACGTTCAAAGTATCCAGTGGCATAATATTGAAACCCAAATGTTACTCACAGGATGCGCTGACAAGTACTTCAAATCGAATTCTCTAGGGTAGAGTCTGCTAATAAGCCCCTGTCTGTTGATACGCCCACCGCATTGGGTGTCATGTGATCATGTTCACGTACTTTAACATAGGCGGGGCGTATTATCTCACTCAACCCTACTCGAAATATTTTTATCTAAATGTTTTTCTAGTTTTTATTTTAATATTTTGTTCAGGAAAGTTCGATTATTTGATTGCCGAAGTAAAGATTTGAGTAAAGATTGGAATATGGGTGGAGAGATCGAGCAAATACTTTGGAACCCTTTTGACCCTTTCTATTATTTTGTAAGTTTATGCTTTGTTAATGTTTTCCTAATCTCGTGTGCCAAGGTTAATTAAAAAGCTGATATCTATTTCAAGGCAAGCACTGACACTGGAGAGGTCAATTACGTTGATTTACGGTCAGGCAAGAAGCCAGTTTGGAATCTCAAGGCCCATAATGAGGAAGCTGTGATGACAATGAGTGGTGGTTGTGAAACATTTTTCGTAACAGGCTCTCATGACGAAACTGTCAAAGTGTGGGACCTGAAAGGACATCCCGAGTTAGTGGCTCAAAAGATGATGAATATTGGAGCTATCTACACCATTAGAGCATGTCCTGATGTCCCGTATGTATTTTGTGCGGGTGGGACGAAGAATGATAACTTCATGTATTTGTGGGACTCGCGTGACACTGATGGAGGTAAGGATATAAGGCTTGGTTCACAGCGAATATCAAGCAGCACTTATATCTTTAAATAACTAATCTTGAAGAATTAAAAATTCTGACTCAATTTTATTTTTCTATAGTTTTGGAACATTTTGGAGAGAGAGACGCGTTAGGAGAATGGAGGACTAGAGAAAAATCTGGGGCACATGAACCTGATGCGATGGAAACAGTGGAAGAACCTACGGCAGGTTCTTCAAGGAGTTTGATGCCAAATAATGCCGGACAGATCAAAGCCAAGAAAAAGTCTAATAAAACCGTAAAAGCTGCTCGTCGTGAAGCACGTGAACAAGCATCATCCTCCCAACCATCAACTTCGGGGTCACAAAGTGTGCCAAAGAAAAAACGAGATCATAAGAAAATGCACCCGAAAAGTAAGAGGAAAGACAAGGATAATGATGATGAATAGATAATAATCCGTTTTTACTTTTTATTTACACATCTTATTTGGGAGTAAAAATTAAAGAGCAATAAAATATTTATTACAATTTTGTTCAAAGGAAGGTACTTTTCATTTGGTATCATATATTATTCTTAATAGTTGTACGTAAGTCTTTAATTAATTTATTGCATAAATATAATTCTTGTGAACTTTCCTCCATTCCGCGAAGATAAAACAACTGTTTACAGTACGTAGTTATTTCCAATCATATAAAGAATAGAGTAGCGGATGCTAGATATCATAGACCCACTGGGAATTTGCTAAATGCTAATTCGTGGTGGATCTAGTTTATATTTATTTGTATTTTTATTGGTCTTTGCGAACATATTACGTACATAACGTTCATTAATAATAAAAAAAAATAACTGCACACTTTTAATAGAAGTTAATTCAAGATTTGCTGCTCTGTTTTTACTGATAAGTCCTTGCTCTCGAATCCCAGGCTCGCTCTTATTGCCAACAATTAATGCTCGGATCGGCACCAAATCGAATTAGTTTGTCCATAAAGACTTGTAACAAAAATGTTTGGCCCGATTGGAGCACTAACTAATAATGCCTTAAATCATAGCTGTACAGATTACCCCCACGATTCTATGAAGGAGAAACTGTCATTAAAAATTAAAATCATTCTAAAACATTCTTCTGACCCAAGCTCTCTTCCGGAAGACAGCGACAAGTTAATATTATAAGCACATAAAATAATATATATTCCCATCAAATTCCACCGATTCCCAAACAATTGATCACCATTAGCCCGAATTTCTAAAATATATTGACACTAAAACGTAATTCCGTTTCAAAAGTTTCAGCAGTCTGTAAATATACACAGCAGGTATAAGTTTCTCTGGCTGCCTTTGCAAGCACTCGTTCCGGTCACGATACGACGGTACAACCCAAATCAAAATTACAATTTAACCACTCTGCTTATAAATATTCTATCTACAGTATTACAAGTATATAAACTATAACCACAAGACATGATTCAATTATGGTAATGTAAAAGTTATGACATGGCGGCTGGGCGTCAAACAATTGACCCAATATATTCAATATTTTATATCACAAATAGATGTCATTTTTAAGTCATGGTTCATTCATTTTTGCGTTTTAAATTCATGCATTCTATAAAGTTGTGATAAACATAACAATAGTATTTTGTTTAAAGATTAAATCGAAGGCATCATTATGCACCCTTAAATGGGTCTGGAGTATATCCGAAGGATCTGGCCAGGGATGGGAATCTTGAAAGCCATTGAAGTCGTTGTGGCAGAAGTCGATCCTGTTGAATCGTAGATGGAGTTCCAAAAAGATTGGCTTGCGAATTTAATCCTCCTTTGCTGGGGAATTGCGGGGCCTTTTGGTAGGCACTTGCGACCGTAAATCTCAGCATCACACAACCTATTACAAAATTAAATTAAAATTGTTTAATTACGAAAAAGGGATCAATATTTTATTTAAAAGACCTCAAACTTACCAGAAGGATTGACATCGACTGTTATCTTGTCATCTGGGGTGAGGACTCCATACTCCTTATTTGTGTAGAGATCTTCAACTCTGTAACCAGCCTCGTGGGTCAGACCGAGTTCACGGTTAATCACTGAAACCTCTGAAGGAGTACCATCAGTACGGCGATTTAAGAACATTATGGCATAAGAGAAATCAGATCGGACGACTGGAGTGATTGGTCTGGCCCAAATTTCAATTCCGCGATCCTAACAAATCAAAAGCGTCAAACCTCCGAATGTATCGTATCTACTATTTTTGAATTTAACCTTATAAATCCGTCGTCCTTGAATTCCAAGAATGTCTTGATTAACGGCAATGATTTTTCTGTTTTGAAGAATGGCTTTATAATCTGGCTTAATAGTTCGAAGATCCACGGACATTAATAAAGGTGAAGCCCAAATTGCCCAGAGAGCCATTTGTGATTTACTTTGTTCATAGCTGAGGCCAAAGTTTCCAATAATTAACTGTAAAATAAGTGCTCAGATTATGATATAAAATTGCAAATCATTCCGTGGGTTTTCTGATTATTTCATATAATATACCATGTCAGGATCATTCCAATGTCCTGGTCCAGCATTAGGAACAATCACGTCCTGATTATCTCCATAATAGTCAATGATGGTTTGAATGCTCTGCCAAGAATCTTGGATGTCATCAAAATTTCTCCAGAGATTACAAGCGCCCTTAATTGCTGTGTAGTTGGGCTATAAATAATTAGTCATTTAAAAAAAAGCAGTCAATAACTAGGGAGTAAAAAGTTAAGTTGTTCAAACTGAGAAACAAGGAGGTCATGAAAGTGAAGGAAGCGTTTGTGTGATATGGTAGCAAGGAGATGTAAAAAAATTAGTTGTAAAACACAATACTAAGAAGTGCATTTAATTTTGTCATAAAATCGAAATAAAACGGGGGTTGAGTCAGAAACTGGATTAACAGGTTCTGAGCCAAGTACAACTTGAGTTAAAGTTTAGTTGATGAAGGGAAGAGTTGTTTTTATAAATGAAGAGCTGAACGTGATTTTATGTATGACAGATCAGTTGGAAAGATTTATTTTTCTTTTACTTTTATCTGGTAACCTAGTCTGAGAAGTCTGAGGTCTGATCTACTCTACTCTGACATGTCCTAGATATTAAAAAGGAAACAAAATAAAATAGAATAAAAATTGAAACCACTTTTCTCTACCTCAATTCCACTGTAAATTTGGTAGACTGGCCATGAACATGAGTACATCATGGGTCTCCCTGTACGATTTAAGTAGTAGCCAAACTCCGGGTAACCTAACACGTAAAGAAAAAAAGAAAAAACGTGCAATTCTTAGCAACCGGTTCCATTAAAATTCAGCAATTAAATTAAATTGAATAATGCGTCGTTCACAAATAATGTACATTTTTACATTATAAAGACTCCGAAAGGAACTGATGTTCGTGTACATTCAAATATTGCTAGCAAGTCACGCACAATGCGACTAATTGTATTTCGTGCACGGATTTGTGAAAAGGGAAAGTAAATGTAAAAAACCATTTGAGTAAATATGTCTTAGAAATTGTTTGTGCTCATAATAGCGGAAGAATATTTCATTATGTAATTACAAAGAATAAAAAGAAAGATCAGAATCAGGAAGGAGTAACAAGAAATACGCAGTCGGACAATGGGGCGAAATGAATATAAATGTAAAGAGTTGGATTGGAATTGGAAGGACAGATTTGACGACTTTTTAGCAGTTACTAATGGACAGCGAAGGGAAAGAAAAAGAAACGAAAGTGTCCACAAATAATAAAAAATTTGATCGAGCTTTCAATAATTATCAATAAACATATACTCGTAAAGTAAACAAAGTCTGGAAGGCATATGGCATGGCTGCGAAACACAGACCATCCTACGATATAAGAAAATGGAATACTATAATTTGAAGCAAGTTAAAAATGTCAAATATTATTATTGCAACTAAAGCTTGAAACTGAGTAAAAATAACAAATTAGAAATGTTTACCTCTGTCCATATCAACTGGGTGTGAATAACACCCGTCAACTTTCACATAGTCCACATCCCATTCCGCAAAAGTATTTGCGTCTGTTTCTAAATAACCCAAAATCCCAGGATATCCGGCACATGTGAAGTTTCCATAGTCCTCATAAATACCAAATTTGAGACCCCTAGAGTGGACCTATTTTCGAATAGAACAAAAACGCTTGGTACCTTTGATCGAAATTAATTGCACACCACGTTGGATCGGTTAAAAATTGACGACCGTCGTGGACAAGTTATCGCACAATGCCCTGTCGCATTACTCTGGTAGAAATTCGGACCGCATACCACATCAACAAAGTAGGCGCTTGGACAGGTTTCAGAGTGTGCATTTTCTTAAATTATAGTTTTCTTTCGGTCATTGTCTTACATATTGAGCAAGTGCTTTTATCCCACTTGGGAACCTCGTTGTATCAGCTTGGAGTCTCCCGGAGGCATCCCGAGTTTTCGCCAACCAACAATCGTCAACATTTATGTACTCATAGCCCACAGCCGCGTACCCTTCACTGACTAGAAGATCTGCCATTTGCATGAACAATCGCTCACTATAATCATGGAAATAAATAAAAACTAATTTGTTTGTGCTTAAATTCAAATAAATTAAATATTAGCCTTCAACTCTATCCTTAATGAGATTTTGACCTGTGACCCACCCCAAAATTGAGCATACATTCTTTTCACGCTTTCTAATGACATGACAAAACCGTTCACTGCAGGTCACACCTAGCATTAACGCTGACAATTCAAATCTAACCACTAATTACTTGAGTCATTATTTTCGCACTCTCGCTCGCTGTAACACGGCAAGAAACAATATAATAATTAATCTGTGAATTTCCAGATAATTTCATTCTAAATAGCAATATTTATTTAATTTTGGTTAAGAACTGCAGAGAAATTCCCTTCGTTCGTGAGTAAAACAACGTCAACGCATGCTTTGCAGACCATAATGTCATTAAAGCCAATACCGACATCATCGTAAGAACAATGAAGCCAGTAGAGTAGGGCATTCACGAAAAAGTAGAAAAAACCTAGGCGTGGATTACCATTTTGGCATTTTGTCTTAAATCTTTGCCGGAAGAAATGAGTTATGACAAGGAAGAACTCATTAAGTTACACTTGACATGCAAAACATTTGGAAGTCATGAAACATGGAAGAGATTGAAGAGTGAAACTTTGAGTCAAGTAAATAAACAGTTTAATATGCGCAAATATTGTTTCTAGTGGTAAATACCCTTTCGCCTAACAGAATTTTAGTAAACTAGCATAACTTTATAATTTACTACGTTGTGGAATTATCTTAATTTCCCATATCGTATTTCAGATAAGGTCTGTCTATCTGTCGTCTATCTTGTATCGGAAGGTACTTATCGGGAATCTCGGATCAAATATAATATGCAAGTTCATACAAATATCTTCTTCAGACATCCAAAATGTTCACCCAAAACCGATAAGAAATCGGAATCCACCTTTCCTATCTGATCTGACCGGAAATTAGGGAATGCATAAGCTAGTATTCTGGCAGTTAATAGCCTGCTCAGGTTAGCAAGCCTGAATATTGGTACGGCCGATGTATCTGTACATTCAATTTAAATTTAAACAGTTCCAATGATGAACTTAACCCAACCCATAAGCTTCTGAATAAAGAAATTCATGTCTAAAATGTACCCAGAATTTCTCAATTATCGTCTCTGTTTGGAAAACTAGAGTTATTTCGATATTGCCATTCATTGTCACATTTGAAAAAGATGAATATATTCACAGTCAGTATTGAAGTGCAAGCAATCTGAGTCCAAATATAATTCAAAATGATTGCTGACCTGATACAGTTGTCTGGGTCATTGACACAGTCGGTATTGCAACGAAACCGTTCCCACGCTAGCCATCCCATTGGAGGTGATCGGGCCAACCCATTTTCCAGACAAGATGACAAAAATGGCACAACCAGCAAAGTCACAACACCCAAAAGTCTCAACGCACTTCTTCGCTTCATTCTCAACAATTTGGTTTTAAGATTCCTTGGGATTTTTCAAAAACCTATGGAAAATATTTTAAAAAAGACAATTTTATTTTATTGCTGGAATCCACCGACCAAAACCTACTAATTTTTGGCTCGAGATAAACAAGAAGTGAGTTTTAATACATTATGATATTACCAAGATTTAGGAAATACTAGACTAGACCGCGATAAGAGCTTTTTTCTTCCTTAGGTAATTTCGTTTATTAGCACTAATACATAGCCTAATATTTCTTCTGGCTATTACTGAGAGAACGAACTGCGGAACTCCAATGGATAACCATATTTGGATTAGTACATGATTGTGACAGTTCAATACTGAGTTGTTTATAAATAATTTGCAAATAAAAAAACATACACCGAAAACGGGGCAACCCTTCCCAATAAAAATAGTCGACAAACTACACTCCAGTCAGATATAGTCCAGTGTTGCTTCAATACTTCACCAAAAACTAATCTCATATTATTCAGCCTGGTAGAACGGAAAACTTACACGCATCTACAAATATGCTGTAAATATAAAACTAATATTTCAGAGCGAACAAGAATGCATGCAGATAACACGCATCCGGATATTCCCCATTGCTGCACGTATATCCTTTAACATTAAAATTATATTAATTAAATCAGCTTTACAAACTTACATACTTTACTTTACAAATAAATCAAGGAACTGCATCGTTCATATTGTATTGTAAGGTATTGAGAGGAGATCTAAATTCTATAAATGCGGGGGCAAATAATTCTATAGCAAATTCACAATTAGGCTGTGGTGTAATAATAATTTCAATATTAGACACGTTAAGCTACCGTACAAACAACAATGAGTCAGCGCTTACAATGTGTTACGACTAAGTTCTATTATTGAATTTTTCCCAATTTAATACCTCCGAAAGTAACCGTACGTTTCGGAAAAATGTAATTCACTAGAATTCAAAAATTTTGAGGATAATCTCGATCACACACCAAAGAATTTGCAGACGAGACGACTAGTATAACGATTCTATTCGATTGAAGGAAATGGAAATATACTGGTGTTTAATTTATGATACTTTGTAAACCCTACCGGAAGAAACTGTACTTTTACTCAATCAAAATAAAACTGAAATTTGGTTCCCTGATAATTTCAGCTAATGCAATCACTTGTCCCAGACGACCGGTTCTAAGTTTCGGCGTTTCAATGTAGCTTCCACGTTTACCATGTAGTACAGAAAAAAAAACTTTCGACGGAAACCCGGTCTTCTGAGACAGGTTTCACTTGCTAGATTTCCAACACTTGTGAAAGTTGACCTGATAGGGCAAACTCTTACTTCGTCCGACTAAAGAGAAGAAAGGAAACTGCATGGAACTGAATTCTTAGCACTTAAAAGGAAAAATCTTTCTTTCACAATAAGACTAATTTCGCAGAACACAGGAAGTATCGTTTGTTACCAAAAATTCCAAGTAGTAGCCCGTGTGTGGTATCAGAACAAAATCTTTAGAAGTTATTTTGCAATTCACGCCACTACCACGCACTTGCACTTGTCGTGACAACTTTCTTCAGCCAGATAAGACAAAAGTTTTGTAAGGAGCAGTATGTATGTCTTTGGAACATGTAACAGTGAATGAGAAAATAAAGTAAGAGTTAACTGGCTTAACCCTTTCCGTGTGTCACATGGAGCAATAATATAATTTTAATGCGGACATACGAGGGTTTTGTTTTAAACAATTTGTTGTTTACAAAATCCATGCCATGTTTTGTTTTGTTTTGTTTTGATTTTGTAGACTTCTCACTTGGTCATGGCAATATAATTGTAATTGTACAAATTGTACATTACATACACTAATATTGTACCTTTTAGGCTCGTTTATAATGTAGATGTGGGTAAGTTTGCGAAACGACGAGAGACAATTAAGATCGGTAAATTTTGTGTATACTCACACATGTCCATGTCATGTGTAACCTGACGGCTGACTGTGATTAAATTTTGACCTAAGGAAATAACACTGTCGGCTACTGCTAAGTTGTGGTTAACATTAGCCAAAAAAATCTTATCGCCATCTGCACGGTTAGCAGAACTCTTTTTTTACGTGTTAGTTAGAGTTAATTTAAGAGAGTGCGAAATGCGTGACAGTGTGTGTAAAAAAGACAGTTGATGTTGTGAAAGCGAAATCTTCATAATTTTGCAGATCACGATCGTCAGGACGTAGCTACGTAGCTACGTAGCTATACCTATACGCAACGCAATTAGTTAAGATTTGGTAGTCTGAGAAAAAAAATGGATTACAATGTATAATGGATATAAATCGTAATTTCAGTTCATTGAAATTTTGGATTATAGAATATAGGTCACCGGGTTTGTAGATGAATTGAATTTGGGAAATACAAAATATCTTACTTATCAATTGCATACATCATATTTTTTACAATTCGTTCTCACATTAAAACAATACAGAGTTTTTAAGTACTCAGATGTCTTGAATTGCGCACGCGATCCTGTAGTTGCAGTTGATCTTATGTCAAATCCACAATTTTGACAAGCTGCACCATTCGAATGTAAGCTAGCTCAATTTGGCTGAAATACACCTCAAATACCATGTTAAAAAATTCGTTTGAAAGCTACGGCAGCGAATAAATTAATTTTTGATTGCGAGGGATTTACATCGGCGGTGGCAATGCGTCAAAAATATGACGACGTACCCTAATATTATTTGTGGACAAAATCTTCGTGTTCAAGACTAGGATGCTTAAAGTACTATTATGGTCCTCTTGTTTACGACAGTTTATTCTAAAAAGATTGACTAAATAAGAAAGCCTTTATCTATCTACTCTGTAAGGACTGTTCCTTCTAATTCAGTTCCAAAAATAAATAAAATCTGACGTTGTCCACTTTGTAAGTGACACAACCTTAGAACTAATTGACACTCGTTTTTCATTTCATTATTTAAATTATATAGCGACAAAATAGCAGTCATTCTTTTGTTTTTGACTTTTGACATGGTTTGGTGCACAGGAGAGGACTACGATTTCATAACCTTAACGACTACTAAGACAGGTGTAATCTGTAAGTTGTATCGTGATTAAAATTATGCAATGCATTGTTTTCTCCACGCTGCTTACAGAATTGTTTAACTCAATGGAAGTGGGTCTGGGACTACAATATTATACTACACGTTGTCGCTGATGGAAATAACCGTCGCCCAAGAAATGCTGACACACGCATATGCAGAGTCTAGATTTAAGATCTGCAAGATTACACACTACTTCCACATCAGAATCAAAATCAGATTAAATCACATTTGACTCGCCCAATTCGGAATGAATGACATAACATATGGGAATAATATCCTGCAGGTGCATAATGTTAAATTATACAAATTCATTTACAAAATAAAATCCATATAGAAAGGTAGTTTGTAAAAATATATGTAGTTTTCTGGGTATCAAGATGCGTGCACAGAAACAATTCAAAGAATATTCTAGTTATAATTAGCCGATATATCTTTAGCGGAAGTATGATAAGCTCCATCATATAAAAATATCACAACGAAATTAGTCTAAAGTAATATTAGAGATACATAGATAGCAATATAATTATGAATTGACGGCTTTCCGTAATTTACCAGCTGAGTTCTAATTCTTAAGATAAACGATTAATCGAACCAAATAAATGTTGATCTGTACATGTATTGTCACAGGCAATTTTACCTGTCTGTAAATTACTCAAGTTATCAAATAAAAATAAATAATTACCTTACAATACTTAAGCGTTTTAAAAATAACAAAAGGCCGTGACCTGATTGCTGGCCTGTAAAATGCAAATAGAGGTGCCAGTGTGATGTGAAGCTGCCTACCGAAGCTAATAATTTTGATAACTTTAAACACGTAATTTTAAATTTAATTCAATTTAATTCGCAGTTGTTACAGTAATTGATCAATTGAATTCAACAGAATTCTATTTTTAAACTGGAAGAAGGTAAACATTACTGGGGATCGCATCGGTATTGCGTTTTAATGTGAAATTACATTCGACGATGCTTCGAATGGATAGTGCTGTAGTCATTGAAATAAAATATTTGATATTTATTCCAGGCAATTACGGTTAGCTAATTATGACAATCGCTACTACAA
>JAQFYE010004637.1:0-13079 GCA_034694305.1 Protaphorura glebata
CATTGTATAGGTTGTGTGTTTCGGACGCTCATTATAAGACAGAAGGAAAAGTGAATATTTTTTAGTCTGATATTTAAGATTTCCTACGACATAGGTCGCAAAATTGTTAGGATTTGCAAATTACGTAGTAACCACGTTGCTAAGAATTCGCAGGGGTACTTCTTCCACTATGGTCCTCAATTATTGAATACTATCTTCAATTCTTCAACACAATGCTTCTTGTTTCTTTGTTTATTTAAGCGTCAGCCAAAGCATTCAAAAACACGAAACGAACAAATTGATTGCCTTATTATGGGAACACCAAATTCCTAATTACGAAGATAAATGCCTAATTACGTATACAATTTGTTCATCAATTTCTGCACACAGAAGAACTTTTTATTATCATGCAAGAACTTAACTAATCGAGGCAAGCGTATAAACCCCTTGTCTAATTACATAATGTTTCCCCAGAACTAATGTGCGGAACTTAATCAACCAACTAGTCGGTAGTAGAACCAGCAGAAAAGTCACGAGGAAGATGCATTAAGAGCACCGTAATTTCGGGTGTGGTACATGAGTTGTTCTTTC
This sequence comes from Protaphorura glebata, assembly GCA_034694305.1. NCBI lineage: Eukaryota > Metazoa > Arthropoda > Collembola > Poduromorpha > Onychiuridae > Protaphorura > Protaphorura glebata. The sequence continues at coordinate 571 of JAQFYE010004637.1, forward strand.
TCTCGTATTTCGAGTTTTTCTTAGAAGTTCTCCGAAGAGAGTGGAGAGCGTTAAGAGATATTTGTCAATGGCTAGATGCCAGGCAACGACTTTGACAAAAAGAAAGAACTCCCATCACGGAATGTGATGATTGACAATGAATTTGATGTGCATAGTAAGATACACGTCCGTATAGTACATGGCGCGCCGCAATGCGGCGCCAATACCAAACTGGTACGTAGTAGTTCAGTTTCGCACAACTAGATGGAGGCTGCTAGATTTGTTTTTGAATCATGGGTCGGCCGACAAAAATTTCGAATCTTTTCATTCTCTCGAGGACGGGTAGTTAATTTGCCCGCCATGCCTTGCCTAATTGCTAGTTCTGTTTAAAAACATCAGATAGAGTTTAAAAGATCAAATCAACGTCCAAGCCAATGTGAGAATTCAAACCTAATTAGCCCTAACAGTTTCGTTGATGAGATATTGTCCAGGAAATAATCGTACAATTGCCTCATTATTTCAATGCAATAATTTCAGCATATGTATAAATTCATTTCACTCCGCTTAAATCTTAAGTTTTTATTTTAAACATGTTTCTCAAGTCCAGTCACATACAAAACAAATGCAGAGCAGAAAACCTTGAGCTGTTATCATCGGTAAATACTAAAATCCCAACTCTTGTAAGCAGGGAGTGTTACATTTTTTAACGTTATCCACACCGGCCACTTTCCACGCCTGTAAAGACACATTGGCGAAGGTAATACACCAGAACCGGGTAGAAATGAGTCTTCGAATGTTCGTCGCAGTTGGAGGAAAAGTTATAAATATTGACAGGAATTGAAAAGTACAACGCAACAACGAAGAGTACTTAATAGTCTTATAAAATATATACGACATCTGAAATAGTAATCGTAAGTCAACCTCGCCCTTCAAATTCTCGATGACACCATCGGACTCTTCTGTAGGGGTAAGCTGCGAATACATATCGTTTAGTTACAAACTAAATCTTTGATGAACCAACGTATAAAATATATACAGATAACCTGTCCCAGGCGACAGGTCTGAGCGACAAAAATTTAGTCGTGTGGTACAAGTGCTCGCAACTGACCAATAAGAATATATAATGGCATAGCGTGTCCTTGGGTTTAGTGACTGGGTATGTTTCACACACACCACTATGTAATAAAATTAGCACCGTAATTCATTGAACTTATGCATAATTGAATTGAATGACGATTGTACAATTTACAGTGAAGTCAGACGTCAAATCCAATTTCACTTCTATAGATGCCCGAAAGCTCGGTTCACAGTTCTCAGTATTACTCAGTTTTACAAAAAAAATGTCACATTATCCAAAATGACAGATAAAAAAATATGACCATCGGTACTTACATTATATTATCGTTTAAATAATGAATGAGATCGACTCTCATTTTTTTACGAACACTAAAAGATTTCAGATATTACAAAAAGAAGAGTACACGACTGTTGAAACTTAATAAAAGTAATAATGACTAAATCCGTTCCTGTAAAACTAGCCCTAGCGAAACGATTTTTCACAAAAGATTAGTTTACTTTTTACAGATCGACTGAAATCACATCGACACTATATCACTTCGTTAGCGGGGAGTCGATTTTAACTTACTAATATTTATGAACTTAATGAGTAATTAATTTTTTTGATATGAGTTTTGTGGAAATTGGTCGTAGTCAGACACGGTAGTTAAGCGTTGAAGATTGACATATTGCGTGACTGGAAATTAGGAGTACTAGAATCAGAAGCGCAGAAATTCATGGAGAGGTGGTCCGTCTCTCCCGAGTGGATCTGGCGGAAACATGATGATGTCACCAATGATCCAAGTAAACGGCAGAACTCTGAAAAACAGTTAGATTTTTTAAATGGCATTAAAACTAATTCCTGGTGATTTTCAGTTAGCTACAGAAGAACACAATTTACGTAATTTTAGGCTTTCAAATTTTATAAAATCAAGGCCTAGCCTACGAACCTTGTTTCAATGGTTGGACGCCAACTAGGTTGCTCTTCCATCAGATCTCTGAAGTTATCATTTGAAACTATTATCCCACCCATCGCACAAGCAACCTGGATGACATATCTGCAGTGAACAAAACAGAAAATATTTGTTTGAGAGTTGAAAATGTGTAATAATAATATTTAATAAATGGATTTATAAATTATTACCGATCATCGTATGAATTAATTTGTCGTCCGTCGCCTAATTCCCGACTCGGTGTGTATTTGACGACACCCTCATCTTCTAGCTCTTTTAATATATGAGTATCGACGCTTTCTCGGTGCTTGCATCGAAATCTTGGCACGAAGGCCAGGACCGTCTCATGACCCATGTCTTTGAAATATTGCGCACAGATTTTGATGCCCTTACAGGAAAATTCTTTATTCTTCCCATGACTGGACAAGGTTAAAAAAATCTTATTCCCTTTCCAAAAATGACTGAATTCCTTATTAAAAAATAAATATCTCACCCCATTGCCACGTTACTTCCGTCTATCACAATCGGTCTGAGTTTTCCTTTCTGTTGAACCATTAGAGGAACGTACATGTTCATACCATACACAGAAATTCCTTGCTCGTGATTGTTTCTTGGGATAAGAAATGTGGTTGACGACGATTCCGATTGATTAGCATCCTTTGAATTTCCAGGAACTACTGACATGAAATCAGGATTCGTAATTCCGCTGAAGGGATTCGGGACGAATTGTGTCGAACGTTGAATAGGATTTCTCATTACCGGACGAGAATTATCTTGGGGGCGTCGATTTCTTCGATCCCCATCCCCGTTTCCTCGACTAAACATATTCTGATTTCGACGGTAAGGTTGTCTTCTGTTATTGACTTCATTTCCTTGCTGATACCTTCTTTCATTCCTGGCTGAAACATTAGACGTATTTCTCATTGTTATTACTCGATTCGTGTTCAGTAGACTTTCCCGTCTAGAAAGACGTTTAAGACGTTTAGCAATCCTTGGATTGACAATCTGTGGAGTTCTTAAAAATGCATTAGCCCCATAGCGTTGGATGGATTTCCTACGTACATTCATGGCTGCTGCTGCTGTAGCTATTTGTTGAGGAGTCTTAACCCGTCTATATTTATCAATGCAATTTGTAGGTGTTAACGGCACAGATGTACCGACGTCATTTCGTGGAGTCCCGTGCCCAAATTTACCACCACCACCATCACCATTTTTCGATGAACGCAACCCGGAAAGCCGATTCTTTATCTTTAGCCGTGCACTACCCCTTGGTGTCTTCCTTTTGGTTGATCTAGGAGTGCAAGCAGGTCGTTCGCGTGGAGTACTACAAGCAGGTCGTTTCGCAGTTGTGCAAGCCCTGATTCTTGTTACTGTAGCGGTAGCCGCAGATGTCTTAGAATTAGAACCAGCTAAATGCATTCCGACAATTTCAATCTCATCATCGGATTCTGGAAGTTCACCTTCTTCAAACGATGTGTTCAGATCAACGTTTGGTTCTACAGATTTCTTCACCCGGTTGGCTAATACTGGTAGCTTCTCATCTATCGAGTCTTCGGAAATTGTAATTACCGGTGGTACTCTTGTTTCATGGATCGAGTCGTCACACACTGTGATAACTTCAGTCTCCTCATCGGAAATATCTGAGATACCACTCGTATCAATCACTTTGTAAAATTTTGAGAAAGCACGACGTGACCCAGGTGAGGATTTTGATAGCCTCTTAGCGGGGATCAAGGATAGATTGGCGGAACGACGTTTAAAGGACTTGCGAGGTTGAAGCTCAGGACGGATCGGACTTGAAGTAGCAGGCACCAAATTAATTTGATTTCTGGAGGCATATAGCCCAAATTCATCTATGAATGTCCTTCGAACTCTACCTTCAGGCTCTGGAGAGCTTACAGCAGGACGTTGAGGAATTGGCGAGCTGGTGTATTGGAATCGCGGAACAAGAACAGAGGCTGCAGCTACTGGATTCAATAAGGACCTACTAGATTCAGGCTGACAGTTAAATGAGAATGTCGTCTGTAAGGAGCCACGCGGTGGTGGGGTGATCAAAATTGTATCATCCTCATAGTGCATGTCAAGCGAGTCAAATCGAGGAACGCCAATCAATTCTGAATTTGGGCTCGTGAGCACCTTCTGTCGTTTATTTTCACTCATGTTTTGCGACTCCGAATATGTGGCTCCCCCACTCGGATCTCGGTCACTAGAGGACGTGACAATATTTTCCTCAGTATCCGGTCCAGACTGGTTCCTAATAAAAACGTGTCGGTTTAAACTTATGACCATTTAGTGTATATTATAAGTTGTGGTCAGTGACTTCATTTGATTGAAACGTTAAGAAAGTATTGTGACTTTTGTGGTAAATCGGTAGTGCGAACAAAAATCAGCATTTATTAAAATACAATAATCACTTTCGTTGCTTTAACGGTAGCCTGTCGACTCAGTGTAGGTTACGTTACGATGTTAGGAAAATGTTTTTACAAAAAAAGTTGAAGTTTAATATATATTTTAAAATTTTAGTCTCAAAATGTGTCGTTTTAAGACTGAATTCTTTTTCATGATAATTTTAAATGATGAATTGAATAGGTCGTTTTGGAGGATTTGGAAGTAATAACCCCTTAATGAAATATGGCAACGTCAAGAGGCAATACAATAATAAAAGGATCGTTCGTAAATTAAATTATCTAGCCATTAACTTAAAGGACAAAAATTCGTGAAAACTGCTAAAGAAAACCTTGCATCCACCGAGGTTCGAACCCAGGTCTGACCCCTCGGTATCGTCAAACTAGCTTTACTGGGAATATATATAAATTGAGAGACCTTCCTTCTAGAACTAGAGCCCGAAAGAGCTCTAGTTTTCCCTGGCAACACCGCATTGCAATGCATCGAGGACTGAAGGAATTACTCCTCACTTGGTACTTAGCCTCTACTTATTATCGAGGCTTAAAAATAAATTTTATGCAAGTTATCTATTAAAACGAATGCACTTATAAACTTTCATGCCTATGATCAACGCTTGCATTTAAAACAGTATGAATTTGTACCTGATTTCACATAAATTTAAAGATAAACATGAGGACAGGAGGACACCGACATACATAACATACAAACGAACGTTTATCTTTTGGATCGACGAATAATTGAAAGCTCTAATTTTGTATTCTTATCTTTCTACCCAAACAAAATAACCTAGCACTGACTGCCAAACAATTGAGTGAATTTCGAATTCAGTAATTGTGGATTGAAGCATGAGAGATTGAAGACAACTTACGCCGATTTTCGTTTATTCCTCTTATTCCTAGGCTTAAACGGACGAATTGGATTTCTACTGTTCAACTTTTCAATCGCAGTCTCGTTCAATGACCAACCTTGACCACTCGTCGTCCTCTTCATCGAGCGTAGTTTTCGTCCATTCTCTTGATTGCCACTTGTACTAACTCCTTTTGTTGGAGCCATCAGCAAAATCCAAGTTCAAGTGCAAAGAAGGCTGTAATAAAAATGATCATCCATTATTCGTATAACTGACTTTTTGTTAATTTGAAATTAAATACATGTACTTGAGAGTTGTATTGCCTTACTTTCAACACAAATGCGCTGCTTCTGCTTTGATTATTTCCAATAAAAATGCAACGACACTTAAAATCTCACAAGGGATACACTCGAACCTGCCTCAGGAATTCTTTATTGCTGATTTAAAGATAGTCCAAGGTGGATAGATCCACTTTGAGATAGTCGAAAAAGAATTCATTTCTGCAGGCTAAGACTAATTTTGACTGATACTCACTCAGGGCATGCCAATGGAAAAAGAAAATTATTGTAGCCACGTCGGGTGTGTCCCATGTCAGTGATCAGTCCAGTCAGGCAGTCCGAGTCTGGATCGAGGGACTAAACTAGATTAGAATCAGGTCTCGAGGGAACCTGAACTTAGATTACCTTCCGGTACTGATGACGTTTAGGCTCCTGGAGCTCAAATTAGATTATGAGCCTAGCTGACATTCACCCCCTTACCAAAAAAAATGTGTTTACAATTTCTTTTGGTTGGAAATGTCGTTCAATCATTCCAAAAAAATGCGAGTCAGAGACAGAGGTCAAATTTTCTGACCTTGGACGTCATAACATTGTTCGCTGTTATATTCACATTCAATTCAATGCTCAAAAATAAACAATACTACTTTTTTAGTATGCTCCTTTTTTAAATTGTTTGGTTAAAGTATGACCTCTGACCACGCTTTGGGAATTTTCCGTAAAAACTAAAAACATACCGACTTTAATCCTCATCAGAAAATTTTCTTATTACTCGAAATTGTCCAGTCCAAATAAAATGATATTAAGTTACTGTCATGTAATGTAAGGAAGAATTTACACATGCTCGTCGAAATTTTATCATTTTAATCGATTTCCGAGCTTCTGAAATTGTTTGCTTTTTTATGGATTTTGCGTAGGCACGTTATTGGAATAATTCACCTTTGCGAATTCTTAAATTGTTGTAGAATATCGACTTCAGTTCCAGTCCCAGTCCGTCACATCCGTCATCCGCCCATGGCACATGGGCTTCCGAGTGTTTAAATAATTCAACTCATTTTTGATTCTTTCCATTCCAAAAAATTTATTTAATAATTCAAACTTTCATTTCCGATTTCCATAACCGTATCTTTTGCGATTTACTGTTTTGTCCGTAACAATTAATTATGATTATGACTAAGGAATTCTGAGCATTAATTATGCTCAGAAGCTCAGAGTATGTAATTTTAAGATTTATCTATTTGAATGTTCGAATTGTTGGAATTATTCTTAAATTAAATGTAATTGTATTCCGTGTCTTGTGGGCAATTTTTGATGGAAAGCGGAGACTGAATAAAAGATTTGGTTCAAAAAAAAATTACCTGATGGTCCAGTCAGTCCGTCACCGTCGAATTTGCGTCTTCTGTGTGGTGGAACTACTTTAGTTTGGTAGAAAAGCTAAGAGGATGAAAATACTGTGCAATTCACTTTGCTTGTAGGCAGAGATGCTTGATGATAACGACGAAAGAGACGAAGTAGACCAAAATTAATCGACGTCAGTCGGGCAGCCAAATCCGAATCCTTGTGTTGACCAAAATTCAAACTTCGTCCTTTCTCTCCGCCAACAGGAAAATTGTAAATCTCATAATAAGTAACATTTCGCCCCATATACCCCCACTGAAGTCACTTGAAGTCAGTTCGCAGCAAGACAACTTAACATGATTATGATTGGTTGAGAGTTCGATCCTTCGGGTATGCAAGATATGGTTTCTACTTTAAAGGGTCTTCCTGCACTGAACTTTCGCAAAACTGAAAGCACTAGGTGTTATACTCTGTACTTGATATCCTGAATTGTGGGATAACACACCACACATTCTCTGTCAAATGATGGCTTATCGTCGATTTTGAGAAATCTCCCAACAATGCTGTGCAGGTTTAGAATTCACCTCATTTTGACTAGCGCATTACCGCGCTAACACCTTACTATACTCAATGTCGTCTTTTTAATCATTGCGCATCCTCGTTTGTGGTACCCGGCTTTCCTAAAGAAGGCACTTTGCTGATTTATGAAAGAGGAAATGGAGAAACTCCTGCATACTCAAAGTAAAAACCTCATAGAATAGGAGTGGTCCCTCGAGTAGCGCCTATGTTTGTGAGTTCGATCCTTCAGGTAGACAATGCATGTATGGTTTCAACTTTAAGTTTAAACGACGAATGTATTTGAAAGAAATTGATATTTTCACAAGGTAGTTCGGTTTAAATTAAAATTAACCAGTCAATTGTAGATAGGGTATGTAGTTCTTATCGTGATACAATTTATTTTTACGCACAAGCAGCTCCTGACTATACTAATTCCCTAGATTGAGAGTTCGATCCATCCGGCGGTCAATATGCATACACGGGGTGTCTGAACAGCATTAGACCATATGACTACAAACAAAATGAAAAGCGGAGATCTCATATTCATATACTCTCTCTGCCAACTTTTTTATTGATTCTCCCTATCTGGGAACAATATTATAAAGCAATCGAATCTTTTATCGGTGGGTAAATCCTACGATTCATGAAAATACCAAACACGCTTAACAAAATCCCAGACTCGTGAATAAAACAATGAACTAAAGGTTAAAAGTTCACGCGAGCTTTGATTTGGATTCAAAAATCTTTCGAACAATGCATGCTACTGCCTGCTGCCTGATCAGGAGGAAATAATTACACGAACTGTTCTCAAATTGGAGGGATCAATTAATCGATCGTTAAGTGTCCACTTGTGTTATGTTTTCCCAACTTCAGCATTACTATTACGTATACGTGCTCTGCTATACTAGTAGGCGATGAGTTAATTGGACTGCTTGGACTCGTCTTTTTATCAGTAGTACAATTTCCAGCGTATCAATTCGTAATACCAATCATCGTTGTATATTTCATATGGATGCATGGGTTAGGCGAACCGCGGAATCGGCGAATTTAGAACTCGTTATCTTCAGTACTTCGAAAGGCTATAAAAACAAATAACCTTACCGAGACAAAGTAACCTGCCCGGTACACAATATTTTGATCAAGGGTTACCGCTAGGAATTAAATTAATTAAAGTCATTATTTTCATTGGAAAATTCATAATTAATACTGTAGCAATTAACAAAAATGTGTTATACGGAAGAAGAAGGCGAAGGAGTTTTAAACTCACCTTACGGAAACGTTTCTCTCCCTGACTTTACAAATGAAAGTCTTTGTGAATTCCTTCTGAAAAAGGCGGAAGAAAACGTTAGGAATGGCAGGCTCAGTTGGATGGTAAAATTAAAAATGTTATCTTTCTGACAATCCTGTCTATATTTCGAATATTATTCAGACGAATACTCTGACTGGCGAAAATCTTACTTTTGCTGACATCGGCCCAATGTCCAGAAAAATTGCAAGTGCTCTGAAGAAAAGGGGATTTGAAAAGGGAGACATTGTTGTTTACTTAACAATGGATGTTACAAAAATATATGCTGTCATGATGGGGGTCTGGAGACTTGGTGGTTGTCTTCACTCATCGTACCCAGAGGATTCAGCGGGTAACATTTGCAAAACTTTCCTAAAATATTATTTCAGCCAAGAATCTATTTAATACATTCTGAAAACTTAAAAAGGAAAACGAATTTTAATAGCGTCCGAAAAGAACTCTGTAAACAAGATTATTAAATTGTTAATATTTTATTTTACAGAAACACTTCTGCCAAGGCTTCAAGAAACAAAAGCTAAATTTATATTTTGCGATCCATCTTGCACTCCACAAAGTTTGGAAGCCGCTGGTCAAGTTAATTGGCCAATAGAAGTATTTACTTTTGGAAATATGGATCGATGTACCCCAGTGGACACATTGTTGGAGGATGATGGGAATGGTAAACTCAGAAGAAAAATATTAATTGTTTTTAATTTTAGGCCGCCATACATAAATTGAATAAATTATCTAACAGATTGTCCAACACATGTTGATACAAAATTAGATGACCCACTCATAATTCTGTGCACAAGCGGTACAACTGGTAAAAGTAAAGGAGCAATTTATACAAATCGTTCAATCCTATCATTTTGTTTGATCACGGATGCAATTCCTTGGAGTCCGAAGCCTGCGCTGTACCTTTTCAGATGTACCCATGTCTTGGGTGTATTGTTTCCGATACGTAATATCAGTACTGGTGTTTGGGCAATCATGATGCATCAAGTGACAAAGGAAAATGTCTTTAGTGCTGTGGATGAATATAAGGTAAGCAAATAGTTGTATCGAGAGACACCATGACTGCGTTTTAGTGAACTGACCTAGAATGAAAAACGGTTCATTTCGTATAGTTCCACATAAACTGCCTAATAGAGAAATTCTTGGGTATAGTGTATTATGTGAGTCTGTATATACAAAGGTTGTCAGTCCGTTTTCCATTCGTTGTTGCTCTTGAAAATGCTATAAACTGTTTTTGGAATGTAACACAATCAATAGCTATACTAACATATTGTGGCCTGAGATCCAACCTTCAGTGCAAATATCTGGTTGAGAACCCTCCGAATCATGGGTCAATTCTTGAACCAGAGAAATTCAACACGTTTTCGACATAAGCCACACTATGTTAGAATTCACTTCCAAGTATGCACAATAATTATGTTAGAAATGATTTGTTCCAATTCTTATTAAAAGCAACGCGAAAATCATTTATTTCTCAATAGCCATTCCTGGCTTTCGGTTTTCCAGCCTACTTAATGGCTATTGCGACTGACCCAGGAGCTGAGAAAATAGACCGTAGCAGTTTAGAAATCATGTGCACTGGAGGAATGCTGATTTCGAGCCAAATGTATGATATCTTGTACACAATTCCAAACGTTAAAGCAGTCTTGAACGGATTGGGGATGACCGAGTGCGGAGGAATCACTACGACTGTTGATTTAAATTGGTCACATGGAATCAGATCCGTTCCAAACACACCTCCATTATCAGTTGGACGTTTGTACCCAAACACATCTCTCAAAGTACTGGATCTTACTACGGGGAAACCATTGGGCCCAAATGAAAAAGGGGAACTGACAATTAAGAGTCCTGTCATGTGCATTGGTTATTTGAACCGCCATGAAGAATCTGAATTGGCTTTCAAAGACGGATGGATGAGAACTGGAGATCTCGGGTATTACGACAAGGATGGGTTCGTCTTCATTGTTGATCGGGTCAAGGACACCTTCAAGTATTACAATAATCACGTAAGTCTAATAAGATGTTTTCAGGATTGGAAGATCCAACTGAAAGAATACCGCAGACATCAAATAAGAATTTGTTGCGCGTTGATTTGTCGAAATTCTGATATGCAGATATCGACCTCCTGAACACCATTTATGAAAGTTCTACCCCGAATAGGCCAACCGTTTGGCTGCTAGTAATACACGGAAAAAATGTATTCTGTGACGTCATTGCAATCCGTAGATAAGGTCTCAAAAGATGTATTTCTAGCAGCCAAGCGGTTGCACTTCCAGGGATAGAACCTTCACAAAAGTTGTTGAGAAGGTGCAGACACAACATAAAAAAGTTAGCAAATTCCGATGGGGCACATATTCTCATTTGTTGTCTGCGGCTCAATCTTACCAAAAATTAATTATTGGCCTGCTTACCGACAAACCACCCGTCTATTTCTTGTGAGGTCCATCCTTTTACAGAATAGCACGTCTTATCTAGCCCCAAGAGCCTTTGACAATAATGCCTGCATTACATGCACAGCTACACTATTTCTATTTTGAAACCTAGAGAATTTCGGCTTTGTACAGAAATTCAGCCGAATCCCTTCGGAGCACAACAATTTATACGATCTCGATTGAGTCATATCTTTTAAAATTCTCGTCATATTTAATATTTAATCCTAATAATTTTAACAGATTTCACCAGGCGATTTAGAAGAAATTCTTCTGAAGCACCCTGCTGTTGCTGAAGCCTCCGTTTTCGGCATAAGAGACCCGGAAGGTGGGGATCATATTCCGAGGGCAGTCGTAACACTAAAATCTAACGTGTCCGCTCAGTCGGATGAAATCCGAGCATTCGTGGACGGTACAGCCAAAATCTTTTGTCTGGGTTTTATTATTATATGCGATTCGACTAATTTCAGTCATTCGTTTTGTTATAGAAAAAGTTGAAAGTTACAAGAAAATCCGAGGCGGAGTATTCATCGTGCCTTCATTACCAGTGGGGAAAACTGGCAAAGTTATGAGATCCATGGTTGCAAATATGCATCTAATTTCGAACTCAAATTAAACTTCATTCTTTCGGCATGCTTACTACTAATAAGGAAAATAAATACAACCATAATATACAGAACAATAAAAATATTGACGTTTTAATATTATTTATTGGAATGGTTAGGAACTGACAGTCGCCTCGCTTGATTTCGTTTTTCTTAGCGCATCTCAAGACACTTTACATTCTCACAAATACATTCGAACAGTTATTATTAGCCGTGAACGCAGTCCTGTGAAGGGCTTATAAGATACCAACGTCTGTCCGTCCGACCCCAAAATTCCAACACACAACTCTTATAAATTCGATAATATTAACGCAACATCACTTCCAATATACCTCTCATATTCCATATCTCGTAATCCGTATGCTCTAATCCGTTCTTCAATTTTTTACGACCTACAGCAATAGCCAATATGTCAAAGCTACACTTAATAGAGAGCGTCGTGTAAAAATATTTGCTTGAAGGTTATTGGATTTATAAGCAATTAGAACAAGTACCGGACTAACGTGGTATATTGAACTATCTTATTGCAAATATGTTCAAGCACATCTGACACTAATTCGCTCTAATCTCTTTGCATTTGAAAGAAAACAAGAGTCGGAACACTCCTGAGCGCAGGGGGCATAAAATAGGGGTATCAACAGGATAAATGAATATAGAGAAAGGTACGATATTGCAATGTGTAGCGCTTTTTGCCGCCAAACAATCCTCGATGTCGTAATGTATTAGCTTACCAGGAACCGCGCTCCGTCTTTCCCCCATAAGA
>JAQFYE010004638.1:0-13078 GCA_034694305.1 Protaphorura glebata
AAATCGATGGCGTTACTCAATGGTCTGTGTCTGTTTTTTCTAATGGCATATCCCAGTATATAGGTCTACAATCCCTATACGAACGTGTTGTTTTTACAAGATGAAAACCAGTCATCATAGAATGTTAATGTATGTACATATCAAAATACCAAGAATGATTACATTATCAAATTATAAGAAAAAGTTTGTTCGCACAGTCCCGGACTTTCTTCCTTGCTATACTTCTAATACATTTCTTTGGAAATATTATTTGACCAGGTTAAAGACAACTGATTTTTAGTACTGACACTATTCCAAGAAATGATCTTCGGGATTTCTACTTGTAGTGGTTATTATCTTCCTTTAATTCATCTGAATAAAAATGTTAATTCATTCGTTTAGCAAAGACAGATTTGAAGAGATATTTTGTTGAGAATTTAAGATATCAGGTTCAGTTTCTGACGAATAAAAAAAATGGATTAAAATGTGAATCATGAGTTTATTTGACAAAATTCTTCAGAGATAGGCGAAAAGTAAAGTACTTCATCTGTACCCAAAATGTTCCTCTCACAAGGGAACATTTTCAATTGAAGCTCCGACCCAATCCCGCCATACACTATTTCACAGCAATGGGGATCCCCTGACATGAAAAAGATTAAAAGCCGTCTGCACAAATGAAATATCTTCTTTTGGCCTATGGCCAAAAATCTTGGAAAAATCATGTGGTCCCCCCTTTGAATTTTTTTAAATCGTGTGTTAAAATGCATGCCGTTTCTGGCGTTTTCCATATCGCGTCAATGTTCAGAGCTGTCCATTACATGCATTACGGAGAATTTTGAAACAATTCAATAAATATATTTTTTTTTCGTCAAGATTTTGTGTTTTGTCAAATTCTTTGTCATATCCAATCATACGCACGATAAATACGGACGATAAATCTTTTATTGCAATTTGTGGAATGAAATTTATAGCTTCATGATCCCAAAATTCAAAACGGAAGATTTGTTGCCTAATTCTGAATGGATTTAGAATTATGTCGAGTTCGAAAAGGTGACTCATTTAATTTTCTTCCACAGTCCACAAACTTTGTGAACCGAGAAGTTGATTTGCTATTCTTGGTATTGTTTTTTGTTTTGCTCACTGAATTGCCAAATTATATACTACATCCAATAATGAACGATTCAACTAGGAAAACCGGTATTTGCGCATAAGTTAAATTACAGTCACTCACTTTTAAGAGAATCAGATTGCAATTTATGGAGGCTTTGATGTACAAACACTCTGTGTTCATTTCTCTGAAAAGTCAATACAGTTTTGGAATTCAAACTGAATCGTTCTGATTGAGAAAATCATTTTGTTTCAGATTATTTATTAACCGCCAGCCAGTCTAAAATGAAATCCAGATTGTTGAGTTTTGTCTCTGTAATATTTATTCTAGTCACCTTAATTAATTTCATATCAGCTGATCCGCCCGTCACTCCAAAAGATAGAGCGGCCCTTAGAAGGGTAATTTAAAAAAAAAATATTCCCTGTTAAATGACAATTATCTGTAATGTGTATATTCTTTTGTATCCTTAGTTATAAATATTATAATCTAATTAATATTAATATTTATCCTCATAGTTCCGACCAGAAGTTGAGCATTTTTTACCACATGATTGGATGAAAGAGGATTCGTATTTACTCCGTTGGATTAGACGTAAGTCGGAATTGCAATCCTTTTCTAAATCAAAAATCAGCTGTTTAACAAACAAACAAATTTTTAGAAAAAAAGTATGACTCGGAAGGAGCCCAGGATTTATTGAGAAAGGTTAGCAAATATTTTAATGGCTATTAACTTTAGAAGACGGAATATTTACTGAACTAGCATTGACGTTGTGGACTTCAGAATATCGAATGGAGGAAAGATAACAACATTGACCAGCTACAGTATGATCCAAAATCCGCTTTCGCCAAAGATTTTCCAACTGTTTTACCTGGAGTGGACAATGAAGGACGACCAGGTAAATTCGGAAACCTCAAAATTTATAGTAGCATTTGAATTATTATTTTGTATTGTTTACTTTATAGTGGTGATCAATGACTGGTCTGGTGATTTACGTAAATACGTTGTGGCTGGAAAAAGGAAGGAATTGGTCAAACATTTGGCAACCAATTTTGAAATAGTGGAACGAAAAACAAGGGAATTGAATGTCCATAAGAACAATTCTGAGTGGATTATAATTTATGATTTTAATAAATTTGCAGCCCGGACGCATCTCTGTGTACAATGTAAGAAATATTGAATATGAATGGAAGGAACGTATTCAAAACGTTTCATAATCTTTGAAATAGCAACATTAACCGTTTATAAGAAGGTCTATGGAAGTTAAAAAAGTTTCGAAATTGTATCTAACACGTACATTATATGGTGAGCACTTGAGGTCACCCAAAATATTTTTCGGCCTAAGATCTTAACATACACTGTAATTAATTTTAATTTCAAAAGTTTATATACAGGGTGTACCAGAATGATGTTGCCAAATAAATGATATAACTTTTGACCAACTGTTAATTAAATGAGGGTAGGCGCAAATTGAAGCTGAAGAACAAGTGCAATTAATGGAACCCAAGCCAAGACACATTCCAACCAAGAAATTTCCAGTTTTTACCGGAATGACGTCATAATTTGTTGAATTCAACAATGGTTATTATGCCGAACATGAAATTACCTCTTTTCTGCACCCATTACCACAATGTTAAAAGAGTCACCAAAGCGCTTTGGTGTATCTATAGTGGGCACCTTTAGCCATGATAGCGTTTGCAATAAATTTTATTAATTACGCTTGTTCTTCTGTTTCAATTTGCGTCCACCCTCATTTAATTCGAAACGGTTGGTCAAAAGTTATGTCAACATTTATTTGGCTACATCATTTTGGTACACCCTGTATATTTGTATAGGTTTACCAATTTATTTGGAAATGGTCACAATCGAAGAATCGTATTACCCCTTAGGACTCAAGGAGTGTATTGTTGTCAATGGTAAGTCTGGACTTTTATTTCCTTTGTCTATTCAAACCCATGTTCTAACCGCTTAAATTTAAGATCCAAGGATTTTCCAAACCGTACTTCGACTCGTAACGCACATCGCACCCGACAACATTAAGAAGGTCACCACTCTTGGAGTCAACAAAGAAGAATGGAAACGATATCTTTTAGAGCGGATTCCAGCTGATCAACTCCCAATCAAGTACGGAGGAACTCAATGATCATTTCAGACGATTGTTTACATTATTTGCATGTGAACTTGAAAATAAACTAAACTCTTTCTGGGTTTTCTCTTTTCTTCATTTTCGAAATGACTCGATTGTTTCAATTCAGTTCATTATATTCAAAATCTGTAAGCGTAATTCAGTAACATCTAAATAAATTGGAATTTTTAAGATGTAAATACAGTGTGTCTTCGAAAGAACGCACATTTGTTTGGTCAATTCCTGGCTTGGTTACAAAAATTTCAGTCACAGCCTACCCAAAACAAAATTCAGTATTTATTTTGTAAGCTTATTAACGAGCGCAATTTTATCTGATTACAATTTTACAAAGATTTTGGGGAAACCCAAACTATAAAAAACGTGTTAATTAGAATAAATATCTTCTTACTATTCAGTTAGTGTTTGATGTACGGAAAGTTTAGCTATCAGATTTACCTCTTCCGATAATGTCCGCTTATGTTCAAATTCGAAGAACGGATATCTTCTACAAAAAAAATAGATAATTTTGTGTCGATTCTTGGTATTCATTCCTACTCAATTATAATTGTGTAGAGTGGAATCTTTAACACGTCTCCTGTATCTGAAGATTTCCCTGAACACTTACTTACTTGACTTTTACAAACATGTTCTTTACAGGATGAAAACCAGTTTTCATGAAATGTTAAATTATGCACATATTGTAATACCAAGAATGATTACATTATCAAAAATTAAATAACAAGTTGCTTCCAACAATTCACTCGTGCTTTCTTTCTTGTTGTATTTCTCTTTTAAATATGATTTGACCGGGTCGAAGACAATTGATTTTTGGTACGGACGAGGTTCCAAGAAATAATCTGTGGGATTTCTACTTGTCATGATAGTTTACTTTCTGGAACTCATTTGCATGAAAATCCTTAGCAATCCTTCATTTGAAGAGATAAATTTTCTTTCGAGTATTTATGATTACTGGTTTAATCGTTCAATTCCTACAACAGACGTGATCTGACGATTAATTTAATTAAATAAATATGAGACAGTGGAATCCACAGCGGTGTTCCAAAATTGTCATACACAAAAATTCAATCAGTTGCCAAATACAGATTATTAGTGATTAAATTATTGCGGGTCTTACAAGGAAACTGCTTCAACCGATCCAACCTCTGACCTAGACCCGTCATTCTAATTAGGTACCAATTGGGATAAGAAAAGACTGAAATCCTGTACACAAAAGTACCTTTTTTTGTTTGGCTCAAAAAAAAGATTCCACTGAAAATAAAATGTTATCCTCATTATCCAAAAATTTAACGTTTTTTAACGTAGTTTTTAAATTTAATTTAAAGACTAAATTTAATTCAGTTTTTAATGTTCTGCAATACTTAGTGGATTTGGATTAGTGTCGATTTTGAAGAAGTGACTCATTATAATTTTTTTCCACATCCCTGAAACTTTGAGAAACGAAAACAAGATTTTCTATTCTTGGTATTGTTGTTTGTTCTGTTGGATTGTTGATCTGAAGTTCTGTGAACTCTCTCTTCACTGAATTATATAATGCACACAATAATGGACGATCCAACCTAGGAAACCGGTATTTAAATATGCCAAAGAACAGTCACTGGCTTTTTAGAGTATAGTATTGCCATTGCTAATTCATTCAACCTTTTCGGGTATAAATTCTTTGCGCTCGTTCATCTCAAAATACAGTACGGTTTTGAAATTCAACCTGAACTGAATCGTTGCTAGAGAAAATCAAAATCCTTCCTAGACGAGAAGGCCAATCTAAAATGAGATCCTCATTCTTGCATTTATTCCCCTCCTCCTTAATATTAATTCTGTTCTGTCTAATTAATTTCATATCTGCGGATCCGCCCATCACTCCAAAAGATAGAGCAGCCCTTAGAAGGGTAATACCTAAAAATTAATATTCCTGTAACCTCTTAAGTTAAATGTCAATTAATATGTATATTCATTAATAATATTTATTCTAATAGTTCCGACCAGAGGTTGATCATTTTTTACCACATGATTATATGAAAGAGGATTGGTATTTACTCCGTTGGATTAGAAGTAAGTCGCTCATATTTACAATAAAAATTTCAATAAATGAGCAAAAATAATTGTACTTTATTTATTAGCAAAAAAGTATGACTTAGAAGGAGCCAAAGAATTATTGGAGAAGGTTAGGAATAAGTTTTGAAATGCCACCGTCCTATATTTGAACAATTAATTTGAACAATTATTTTTGTTCACTTCAGAATATTGAATGGCGGAAAGAAAATGACATGGACAATTTGGAGTATGATCCAAAATCTGCTTTTGCCAATGATTTTCCAATTCGCTGGCCTGGTGTAGACAAAGAAGGGCGACCTGGTAAAATAAAAATAGTATCCTCTAAAATATATGATCCGAAAATCCAGACAGAAATTCTCCAGACATGTCAATCTTTCAAATTATACATCAAACAAACGTACGTTACAGAAATTGACACCAATGAGATTGAAACTATTTTCAAATGTGTCATGTTAAATTTGAAGATAAGTTGAAAAATAATAATTTTCTATTGTTTCATCTACAGTTGTGATTACTGACCATTCCGGGGATATACGCAAATTTGTTTTGGCTGGAAAAAGGAAGGAATTGATCAGACATCTAATCAGTACTTGGGAAATTGTGGACAGAAAAGTGCGGGAATTAAATTTGTACAAGAACAATTCTGAATCAATTCAGATCCATGATTTCAATAATTTTGAAACTCGAACACATCTCTGTGTCCAATGTAAGGATTGAATAAAAACTCATCCAAAAAAAATTATAATTAATTTTATGTGTTGTTTTCTGTCAGGTTTACCGGTTCATGTAGCAGGAGCCACAATCTTGGAATACAATTACCCCTTGTCAGGCAAGGAGTTTATTGGCATTAACAGTAAGTCTCTTTCTTTACTACATATTCGTAAATAAAAATTAGTTTAAACTTTATATTTGTTTCACTTTAAGCTCCAAGAATTTTCCAAGTCGTACGTCGACTCATAGATCCCATTCTAGGGGATACCGTGAAAAGACTCACATTTTTTGGGAATGACAAAGAAGAATGGAAAAGATACCTTTTGAAGCAGATCGATGCTGATCAACTCCCAGTCAAATATGGAGGAACTCAATCAGAATAATATCCAAGCACTTCTTTGCATAAAAATCTACAGCAATAACGTATTTTAGACCCGTAGTCGGACAGAAAATGACATGTTTTCTTTTGAAATTAAAGTGAAATATTTTTATTGCCAATGCTATGAACATTCGTTCATTGTGGTATTGTGAATTTTTTTTTTGCATTGAGCCTGTGGAATATAAATGCAATATTATGGATAGCAGTGGCCTATATAATATTATGGTACTGCGCCCTATTTACCTTTTTTGAAATTTCAGTATCTGTTTGTATTTGGTTGACGTGAAAGTTGATCCAGTAAAATGTGACAACCACAGTTTGAATGACGAATTTTGTGACCAATAATTTTGTAATTCAAATATAGTTCTGTATACTGGCGCTCAATTTCCAGCCTACACCTGTTCGCACCCACATTTGTGTTTCTTTGTAGCACTAGGACTACTGTATTCTCTGTATTTCATCATAATTCTGCTGAGCATATCCAAATTGAACACATTTTTTTTGGAAAATTTGAATAATTGGTGACTGAGTCAAGGAATTTGTTTTTTAATACCGATTTTTATTTAAACCGCAGTCATCTCCGCTACGGTGGCCTTATTTTCAAGCGGAATGTCTCCCTATATCCAACGTAAGATTCTCTACGAAATGCATAGGGTGGTGTGGGCGAATTTCAGGGAGACAATGTGCTAATTACGGCCACCTCTTAACTACGTGGGCAAGGCAACCAAGAAACATGCGCAGAAATGGCGGTGGCTGTTATTAGCACAGTTTTTTGGGTTATAACCAATAAGCGACAAGTGTGCTAATTTCAGACTATTTTAATACACCTGACTCCTCCTCCAACGGACGTGTGTAGACGAGACGGTGTGCCAATTTCAGCCAGGGGGAGGAGTTTTTTTCCCTCAACCCATATGAAACTGGATGGATTGGTCAATAAAAATATTCAGATTCCGAAAATGATAAAAACTCAGACCCCCATTCCGGTTACGACCCGCCCGGCGGGGTCAAAGTCCAAATCCCCATGCCCTCTAATGCATTGGAAAACAAGATAGCCAGCGACCAGCGTACCTTCTAATATACAGTGAATCCAGCATTGTGGTTGCTACCTCACTTGTTTTCCAATGCGTTAGAGGGGCATGGGGTTTTGGACTTCGACCCCGCCCGGCGGGATCAAAGTGCAAAACCTCATACCCAAAACTCATAAGATATTGGTCTACGGGGGTTCAGATTATTTATTTTTTTCATCGGCGAGAGATCTTCATCGGAAGACGTCAAGATTTTGATAAATCTTGACGTCTTGACGTCTAGTTTTGCTGGAAATCGCATTCACAGATTAGGGAATCGAAATCAAACGCGTACACTACTCGAAATAAGGACTAAGAAATAATATGAACATTGAAATTTCCGTGAATTTTTCCTATACATTTCAATACAATTCAATGGTGTATTCAAGTAACAACGAAATATATGTAACACAATAAAATCACGTTCATCCCAATGACATGATACAGTGACTGGAACAAATAACCCAAATTCCTTGACATCCATCACGGAAAGTGGAATAATTAGTAAGCTGGGCTAATTATTCCCACCTTTGTGGCTGGGCGATTCACAAGGACGTTATCTCGTATTACATGAAAGTATCGCTTCGGACTCATCAAGTATGTGATCTTCTCCAAAAATTAATTTTTGTGAAATTTCTAACCTTTCCTAGCCTCAGTAAAACAATAATTTTATGTAACCATGGCAACGAGTTCCAAAAATGAAGATAAGATCTGTGCAAATTATTCCCACCCCTTGGGCTAATTATTCCATACCCTGAGCTAATTTATCCCACTGCAGCCCGATAATGTTAGAATACAACTGTTTACATACTGTCGGATAAATTAGCCCGGTTCCCGAGAACCACTTATTTGAATTTCGGGCCAAAATTATGTAAATCTGGGCTTAAACACGTGACAGGTAGGGAAAAATTAGCCCAAAAGTCGTTGGAATAATTAGCCCGTTATCTTCTTTTTCCAAATTTAGATGATTTTATCAACATTATGAAAATAGTTAAAATTTGATGACAAAAAGAAAATTGGTTCAAGATTTACAAAGAATAGTAGAAATCAAGAAAAATTTGGATGTGTCGCCACCTGGTACAGAATTTTCACAATTCATTAGCTCCTCAAGTGACGAAATTGTTGACCGGGAGGCCTTTCCTGTATGGCAATTTCCCAAAACATGTTGTTTACATGGTAAAAACCAGTCTTCATCCGCAATGCTGATTTGTGCAAACATCGTACATAATACCACGAATAATTACATTATCAAAAAAAAACAAAAAAACGGTTGCTTCGAAAAATCCAAACGTGCTTTCTTTTTTGCTATATTTCTTTTCATTTCTTAGGAAATATTATTTAGCCGGGTGAAGACAATCGATTTTCAGTACTGACCAAGTTCCAAGAAATAATCTGTGGAATTTGTACTCGTTTTGATAATTAACTTTCTGGTATTCATTTGCATAAAAATCCTTAATTCCATCGTTTAGCAAAGATGGATTTGAATAGATGTTTATTTTTTAGAATCTATGATAGCAGATTCATTGTTCAGTTCTTACAGACGAGATCTGACGATTAAATTAATTAAATAAATATGAGATACAGGATCCATACTGGTGTTCCAAAATTGTCATTCACAAAAATTTCCTTGTGGAATTGAAGGATCCATCTTTGTTCCCAATTTCTGGAATAAAAATTTGAACTTCATTATCCCAAAATTCAAGACAGAAGATTTGTTGTCCAATTCTGAAAGGATTTGGATTTATACCGATTTCGAAGAAGCGACTCAACCAAAAAAACCGGTATTTATGTATTATATTGAATTACAGTCACTCACTTTTACGAGTACAATAATGCTAATTTATTCAAGCTTTTGGAGTATGAATACTCTGAGTCCTACCCAATCAAGAGTCAGTACAGTTTTGAAGTTCAAACTCTTCAAACTGAATCTTTGTGAGTGAGGAAATAATTTCGTTTCAAAGTATTTAACTACCGCCAGTCAATCTAAAATGAAATCCAGATTGTGGAATTTTGTCCCTGTAATATTAATTCTGCTCCAACTAATCAATTTGGCATCAGCGGATCCGCCAGTAACTCCGAAAGATAGAGCGGCCCTTAGAAGGGTAATCCTAAGAAATAAATATTCCTCCAAACCCCTAAATTAAATTTCATTATATTATGTACATTTTAATGTATAATTGGTTTTAGATGTTATGACATAAATATTAATTAAATTTATTCTCATAGTTCCGGCCAGAGGTTGAGCATTATTTACCACATGATTGGATGAAAGAGGATTCGTATTTGCTCCGTTGGATTAGGCGTAAGACAGATTTACAATCATTTTCCAAATATCAAATTAGTCGTTTAACAAAATATATTTCTAGAAAAAAAGTATGACTTGGAAGGAGCCAAGGAATTATTGATGAAGGTTAGCAAATATTTTAAAGGTCATAAATTTACAAGCCAAAATATTTACTGAACTTGAGCATTGATTTTGTGGACTTCAGAATATTCAATGGAGGAATGAAAATAACATTGACAAGTTGGAGTATGATCCAAAATCTGTTTATGCCAAAGCTTTCGCAATTGTTTTACCTGGAGTGGACAAAGAAGGACGACCAGGTAAATTCATAAACCTTAAATATTATCAAATTTCATTCATGACCATCCACAGACTTACTTTACACGTGCATGTTGTAGGGTTGTAAAATCCCCGGGTATATAATATTATCTTTTGGTAAATACCCACACAACCCTACCTAATGTGTAATGATCCAGACATGAAAATCCGGTTCGACTATACGACACATGTTGAAAGAATGACTTATTATTTTGTATTGCTTAATTTTTAGTGGTGATCAATGACTGGTCCGGTGATTTTCGTAAAGTCGTTGTGGCTGGAAAACGGAAGGAATTGATCAGACATTTGTCCAGCAGTTTTGAACTTGTGGAACGAAAGACAAGGGAATTGAATGTTCATAAGAACAATTCTGAGTGGATTTTTATTTCAGATTTTAATAAATTTTCAGCCCGGACACATCTCTGTGTACAATGTAAGAAATAGTGAGTAAGAACGGAAGGGGTGTACAGGGTCACGCATAACCTTTACCACCCCCTGGCCAGAACAATCTAGGGGAGCCGGACAAAAAAGTGAGATATGCATTTCGTAGAGAATCTTATGAAGGGTCTAGGGAGCTATTTCGCTTGAAAATCTGACGCGAGTAGCGGCGCTTACGAGCGCTTAAGTAAAAATCGGCATGAAAAACTCTTTCATGCGGATTTTTCAACCGTATTTTGTAAAAATGTGCCCAAAATAATTTCTTTCTATAAATCTGTCGATGAAACATCTTTTCTAATAATTTTATGCAATTTTTAAAATTCTGTTGGACCGGTTTGGAGAAAGTCGATTCTTCGTTGCCAGGGCACTTGGACGAGAAGGTCTGAGTTCTTAACCATAATACACTGGCGGGCGAAAAATAGAATTTCTCCAAACCGGTCGAACAAAATTTTACAATTGCATAAAATTATTACAAGAAATCTGGCATCAAAAGAGTTTTCAAAAAAACTTATTTTGGGAGCATTCTTGGCAAAATACCGTTGAAAAATCGAGTTTTTCATGCCTTTTTTTACTTAAGCGCTCGTTAACGCCGCTACGCGCTTAGGATTTTCAAGCGGAATAGCTCACTAGATCCTTCATAAGATTCTCTACAAAATGCATATCTCACATTTTGTCGGCTCCATCAGATTCTCATGGCCAAGGGGTGGCAAAGATTATGCGTGTTTGCCCGCCGATAATACATTTCAGCTTAGGCTATAAAAACTTGTGAACGCTTCAGGCGGATTAGGAATTTTAATCAATTTACTAAACAGTTCAGATATTTCTGCACAGGTTTACCAATTTATTTGGAAATGACCATAATCGAAGAATCGTATTACCCGTTAGGAGTTAAGGAGGCTATTGCTTTCAATGGTAAGTCTAGACACTTATTTTCTATGATAATTCAAATCAATGACACAAACAATCTTATATTTCTAGCTCCAAGGATTTTCCAAACTATAGTTCGACTCATAGCGCCCATCGCAGGTGACAACATTAAGAAACTCACCCATCTTGGAGTAAATAAAAATGAATGGAAGCGATACTTCTTAGAGCGGATCCCAGCTGATCAACTCCCAATCAAATACGGAGGAACTCAATGATCATTTCCAACGGTTGTTTGCATTCTTTGCATGTGAACATGAAAATAAATGAAACTTTCTAGCTGACTCTATTTTTCATTTTGAGAAAAACTCGACTGTTATTATTTTATACGCCTCATGTATCTGAAGATTTCCCAGAACATTCACTTGACTTGTACAAACATGTTGTTTACAGGATGAAAACCAGTCTTCATACACAATGATAATTTATGTGCATATCGTAATACCAAGATTAATTACATGTTCAAAAATTAAAAACAAGTTACTCCCAAAAATCCACTCGTGCTTTCTGTACATTTCTTTGGAAACATTATTTGACCGGGTTGAGGTGAATTGTTTTTCAGTACTGACGATGTTCCAAGAACTACTGTAATCTGTGGGATTTCTACTTGTAGTGATAATTAACTTTCTGGTATTCATTCGCATGAAAATCCTTAGCAATGGCTGATTTGAAGAGATAAATTTTCTTTCGAGTATTTATGATTACTGGTTTAATCGTTCAATTCTTACAATAGACGTGATCTGACGATTGAATTAAATATGAGATAGTGAAATCCACAGTGGTGTTCCAAAATTAAGAAGTACAGCAATACAATCAGTTGCCAAATACTGATTATTAGTTAATTTATTATTGTGGGTCTTACAGGGTAACTGCTTCAACTGACCCAACCTCTGACCAGCCCAAATCGACTTTCTCCAAACCAGTCTAACAAAATTTTAAAAATTGCATAAAAATTTTGCAAAAAAGTTAAGATTAAAAGATCTTAAAAGAAAAAGATAGCGTCGGTAGATTTTTTTGAGAAAAATTATTTTGGGCGTGTTTTTGTGAAATTAGCTTTGAAAAATCTATTTTTTCACGCCGATTTTTACTTAACCACTCGTCAGAGCCGCCACACGAAACGGATTTTCAAGCAAAATAGCTCCCTAGATTTTTCATCAGATTCTCTACAAAATGTGTATCTTACTTTTTGTCCGGCTCTCCCCGATTGTTCAGGCCAGGAGACGGAGACGGATTTTGAATGTTCTGTAATTTTTAATGGATTTGGATTTATGTTGAGTTCGAAGATATGACTTGTATAATTTTCTTTCACATTCCTGAAACTTTGGGAACCGGAAACTTGATTTTTTACTCTTGGAATTGTTGTTTTTATTGTGGATCAGAAGTTCTGTGAATCCTCTCTAAACTGAATCGCCAAATTATATAATCCACGCAATAATAGACGATTCGACCTAGAAAACCGGTATTTGCACAGGAACTGTAATCACGCCGCGTCGTGAAGGCCGCCCTCAATAGCTCAGGCCTAAAACTCACAACTCAATCTCAAACTCTGGTGGCGAACTACAACTCAAACCACATACACAGCTCACAGGCCAGGGTCGTAAATCCTGCCTTCTCATAAATCAAATCGAGACCAAATTCTGCCTCCTGTGTACACTAGAGCCCCTGCTATGGAACACCAAAC
>JAQFYE010004639.1:0-13077 GCA_034694305.1 Protaphorura glebata
GTATTTCTTTGCTGTGTACGGGACAATAGATTTACTTTTAATAGGAAGATGCTTATCGAGCACTGCAAATAGTGCACAAAGCCATTCTTGACAGATAGAGTCAACACAACTAGATTTGACAATTTGACTAAACTGAAGTGATGACAGCTCACTGCAAAATAGTTCAGGGGAGACGACATTAAAGTCACGCCAGGTCACGACTTTCTTCTGAACACGAATTTTCCTCAGGTTCGTGGAAAACTTGACAGCCCTATGGTCGCTAATTCCAGGATCAAATACCGATGTTAAATGCACAAAAGAGTTTGATGACCACACGTGATCAAGGAGTGCTTTCTCTCGAGTAGGTTCAGTCACATGTTGACTATAATTTCGCTTTGACATCAAATTCACCAGCTTGGTGGCGTTTGCACATGGGTTTAATAAATCAAGGTTAAAATTACTAGGAATAGTGTCTAAGCTCTAGCAAATATTTCTCTGGTAATTTATTACTAAAACTCTTCTCCGTGATTGTGTAACACTCACCGATGGATCAATTTTGATTTATTCCTATTGTGAGGAATGTTGTGCTTTTGCTTGTGAATAAAAAATCTTGAATCTTGAATCTTGAATCACCAAGAAAAACACATTTAGCATCATTTACGACTGATAATACTAACTTAATGACACGACGTAAGTCAGTGGGATTTTTCTTGTCCGGTGTGTAAATACCGCAACAGTAAAAAGACGCAAAATTTCCAAGTCTCATTTTAGCCAAAATATATTCAGTCCGATTAGATATATTTACTTTATAGTTAGTCTGCATTATCACTTCACAAGTTAAGCAGTTTTTATATATCAGAGCAACTCCACCTCCTGTTTTAACAGGCCGATCAGAACAATGAATTTCGTAACCCGGAATAATTGGGACAATACGATCAGGAATGAACCAAGTTTCAACTATAACACATATTTCAGGATTCTCACATGAAATCATGTCAATTGTTTGAAGAAAATGAGACGAATTTTTTAACGATCTAACGTTCAAAAGAAGACCAGTAACTACTCCTTTTATTTTCCGTCCAGAGGTGTTTGAGTTTAGACCGCAATTAAGTCAACTTCCACCAATAGCTTGACTGTCAGAATTAGACAGTAAAGCAGGTGGAGGAGGTACATTGTTGGTAGAAACCGATGAGTCAATTGGATTCTTATGCACAGTCAAGGTAGACGAATTGACAGAACTCAGAGAGTCATTAACAAACTGCAGATTGGAAGAACTCGTTTCCACACTTTCATTAATGGCATCAAATAATAGCTCGTCTCCACGTTTTGGAAACCACCTTTTAACCAATAGATCACATTCCCACCAATTAGGGTCGAGGAAGTCCTCATATTCATAGCACCGCCCGAAACCTTCAATGGTAAAAATCGAATGCACGATTTTAATAGACGGGTCATCAAAATTCGTTACTTTTATTAAACTTTTGAATGTGCGCAATTAGATACTTTAATTATCAGCTTCCACTAATTTCGACGCGGGGAGTTTGGAAAAAATACTAAAAAAAATCAATTTTGCTTAATTTGCTTAATAATTAAGCTTAATTGTAATTAAAGTTAACTTTTCAAAAACCTTAATTAAGGAAACATGGTGTCGATTCCCACTAATTATGATACGGGGAGTCCGAGAAAAATACTAAAAAAAATCAATTATGCTTAATTTGCTTAATAATTAACCTTAATTGTAATTAAAGTTAACTTTTAATTATTAAGCAAATTAGGCAAAATTGATTTTTTTAGTATTTTTTCCGAACTCCCCGTGTCATAATTAGTGGGAATCGACACCAAGTTCACCAGATTTCGGTGTTTGAAAAGTTAACTTTAATTAAAATTACGGCTAATTAAGCAAATTAAGCAAAATCGAATTTTTTAAATATTTTTGCTGGACTCCCCGTGTCATAATTAGTTGGAGTCGACACCATTTTCACCGAATTACGGTGTTTCAGAAGTTTCGAAAACGTTATGAAAATTTTTTCGACTGCAACATTAAAATGCTCTATTCCCATAGCAAGGGTTCTGTATAGCCAAACTATATCCTAGAGTATATCCCGTACAGCATTATACCATTGAAGGTTTCGGGCAGTGATTCATAGTCGCCCTTGTCACAGATTGCATAGAACGAAGAACGACGTCTGGGAGATTTAGCCGTCAATTTAGCAACTTTGATATTGTGCATACCCATAATTTCAAGATGATTCTTAACTTCATTTTTTGGACACAATTCCGATAATTCTACTAAGATTCTTAACTTCATTTTTTCGACACAATTCCGATAATTCTACTAAGATCTCTGGCAAAGAATTGGTTTAAGTTAATTTGACATTTCTTGGGATCCATCGCTATAGTCACTACTATTTATTGTCCGAGGTCGGTTTAGTAATTCGGAACGGAGGTGAACGTCCTGCCGTGTCCTGGTCAGCGTTGTAAATGCCCAAAGTTCCCGGGAATATTTCCGGGAACTATTTTTTAGTACCCAAGCGGGCACATTCAAAAGTGCCCAAAGTTTCTGGGAATATTCTCGAAAAAGAAAATGCCCGGGCAATTTACAACGCTAGTCCTGGTCCTGGTGTGCTTAATTCACTCTGCCAGCGAAATTTATTAACTTCGTTGGCATAGATATATAGGGTAGCTACACTTTCAAAACTATTGAGAGGTCAAGTTTTTGTGCAAGTAGTTAAGCATGAATCTGTATTATTGTCCGAGAAAAGGCGGGAGGTCCTCGTTCCATCTAAAATCAATCCTATAATTACTGGCGTAGTCATTTAAATATTTTCTTTCAAATCCCGCGCATTATTTCCAGAATGATTTTTTGGCCGATAGCTCTGAAGTTTGCTCTGCTCCAGAGAAGTTACCTTAACAGCAACAATTACACTGGAAACAATTTCGCCTGAAACGAGCCTTGGAACAAATTTATGAAACGTTTCAAAGGTCTCGTTTCTGGTGTACGTAATACAAAAGGCTGAAACGTTTCGAACGATTGCATGCTCATTTTAGCGATTACGGGCCCCTGTAATGAAATCGCTCACTGGCGATTTCATTTCAGTAATTTCAGCCATTTCAGTCGGTCCGACCATGTGACCTCGGGCGATTGTGCATTAAAACATTCAATTCGAAATAAGTATTCAATTTCTACTTTTCAGTTCCCCTCAGCTGATTCGGCCTGAAATCACATGCAGCAGATTTGAAGTGTAATGGCTCTATTTAGTTGAAATAGAATTTCCCGCGACCATTGAAATGTTTCACGTGATTGCAGAAAATTTACATTTTGAGTCGTTTCAGCAATTTCAAGTAATCGATTGCCAGTGTAGTTACCACCTTAACTGGTAATTAATGTAAATGATTTTAATAGTTGTGAGACTTTAAATTCAAGAGCTCAATGCAGTACATCGAGTAACAACTATTGTCATTTCAAAATTAAATTACCGTATCAAACCGGTTGTCGAATACCCCGTAAATGTCGTCCTTATCGAAAGGGATGATCTGTGACACATTTGGAGAAACATGGCTGTGACAAACGTCATGTGGTGGTTCCTTCCTGCAAGCGCATTCACAATTGGTAAATAAATAGTAAAGGTCTAAAGGGGCCGGGCCGGGCTAGCAAAACAGGGAAAGAGCTAAAGGCCTTGCCGGGCTGACGATTTTTTAGAACACAACGGCCGGGCCGAGCCAAGACGGTTACGATAATATCCATGGCCGGCTCGTGCGACCCTAAAAAGATTTCCATCGTAAATTGCACGCACTAAAATTTACTAGTATGAAGCGTAGTGTACTGGCATCCACTTTTTTTTTTACATCGAACGCGATGTTAACATTAGATCACGTTAAGTCGAATTATTCACTAATCGAAATATATCTTTTATATGTTTATATCGTAAACGAATGCATTCTACTTCACTTTACCGTTATGAGATAAAGTCAAAATTAGAATTTGGTCGGAAGAGGACTGAGGGGGAGGGCCGAGCCAGGGAATGGATTTCTTAATGCTCTTAGGGCCGGGCCAAGCCGAATTCAAATTGTTAAAAAATTTAATGGCAGGCGGAGGAAACTTGTACGGCCTGGCCGGGTACACCTCTTTAGTAAATAGAAATTAAACTCACTCCGAGTTTTAATTGGTTAAGCGATAAGAATTTTGGAAGCTCAGTTGTTTGGTATCAGTACGAACAGCACTGAGGTTACGAAATATTCCCAAACTTATCAATTTCTAGGTGATCATTTTCCAAAACAGACCTCAACCTATCTTCGATGAATTCAAGACGGTCGTTTCTGAAAAATTCTTTCGAATTCTTATATTTAGTATGAAATGTGAAAAATCTAAAAAAAAAAACAACAGAGAAATTCATTATACTTTTTATCTCCGAATGCCTTGCCAGCGAAATACCGACTTTCTACAAGCCGATCAAGCAGAATTTTAAGAATTGCATAACATGATAGTAAAAAAGAAGATGGATAGATTTTCCAAAAAGGAATTATATTGGCTATATTTTTGTCAAGAAAACCAGACATTTGGGGGTCTTTTCATGTCAACGTTCGTTAGTGCCGCCACGCACGTCGTAATTCCAAGCGGAATAGCTCACTGGATTCACTATAAGATTCTCTATATACCAAAATGCTTATCTCACTTTTTGTCCAACTTCCCCGATTGGGCTGTTGAGTGGGCTGGCAACGGTTATGTGTGATTCAGTACAATTTTATTTCAAAATTGGGATTTTACCCAAAATTTATAATTTGCGTTAGGTGTGAAACACATGTTAAGCAAATTAAATATAATTTTGCCCATGGCTACGCCAAGACATGAGTAGTGTTTTGGATGTGAAGGTCATTCTGTTATGTAATCATTAATCATACAAATAACACTGCAATGGGTTCGCACACTGTGGACGAGTTGATATTTTTTATTGTAAATATTCTGATGAGTTTTCCCAATTGTAACGTTGTAAACTATTAAATAATATAGTATAAAAAATTCTAAAAAAGCTGTGGAAATAATTTGTAATGACTCATCTGCTACTTTTACCATTATCACACTCATTCTTTATTACACAATAGTTTCTAGTTAAAAATATAATGGAACACTCTAAATAATGTTTTATTCGTGTTCGTAATACGTACTACCGGACAATTCGCGTTT
This sequence comes from Protaphorura glebata, assembly GCA_034694305.1. NCBI lineage: Eukaryota > Metazoa > Arthropoda > Collembola > Poduromorpha > Onychiuridae > Protaphorura > Protaphorura glebata. The sequence goes on from JAQFYE010004639.1 coordinate 5,162, forward strand.
TTCTCGCACTTATCTCCAGGGTGGCCCATAACTGCATTGCACTCCATTAAATATTATAATAAAAAGAATCTTGGCATTGGTTTCCTTTAATTTGAGTTCATTTTTTCAGAAACACATTGTCAAAATCGGTGACAATCTCATTTGTCTTCAAACTTTGATGTGTCAATGCGCAGGAGTAATATTTTTGGTACACCGTACACCCTGTACATTTACTGAACACCTCAAAAGCAGAGCACTCTTTTTTATCATACTATTTGAGATTACGTAACCACGTCGTGGTCAAATTTTTTATATAATAAAAACATTATTTACTCTCCCACTGTCATTTCCAATTCTGTGCTCACAGGAAGTGTTTACGGTTTTTATGTCCAGCTAGTTTGTTTATTTATTTATTTATCTACTCTTGTCCTTCTGCCTTGTGTTTTCGGAAGTATGTTTGAGCGAAGAACAATAATTATCCTCGGAGTGATAGGAGTTTTTATTGCTTACATTTATTACCAAAACCGTCCAAACCCCACACCTAGTCCAACCGTTAAAATTTCAACTGGAAAAATTCAAGGAATTCTTTCAAAATCTCGTGAAGGGAAGGAGTTTTACGAATACCTTGGCATTCCATTCGCCAAACCTCCGATTCAAGAATTACGCTTTGAGGTTAATAAAATATGCATTCAGGTTTAATATGAATTTAATTAAAAATGTTAAAATATTGCGTTAGCCTCCAGAACCACCAATTCCTTGGGAAGGAATTCTGGAAACTAAAACATACGGATCAGGATGCATGCAAGTGGAGTCACTTTTTGGTGGATCTGTCAGTGGGAGTGAAGATTGTTTATTCCTTAATGTTTTTACACCGAAGGTAAACAAAAAAAAACATTTCAAATATTTCACGAATTGTGTCAAGTATTGTTAACTGTTTACGGCATGGTATAGCACAATGCCAAGGATGACTTACTTTGACGAAGGATTGGGCGGAAACTTTATGGAAAAAAGTACGCCGTTCGAATTCCTTTGATCTTTCATATGTTGCGGTCCTTCTGATCGTGGACAACTTTTGTGAAGGTTCTACCCTAAAAAGTCTAACCCTTTGACCACTAAAATTAAGCAGCATGTAAGATGCGTATTACTGACTTCCACTTTCATTTTCACCTTACATGTCCACCTGTGCAATTTTAGCGGTCAAGCGGTTAGACTTTGGGGGGTAGGGCCTTCTCTAAAGTTGTACAGGATCACAAGGAATACAACCCATCAAAAATTGATGGAATTCCAACAGCACACTTTTTTCCATAAGATTTGTAACCTCTCCTTTGAATATTTTGTATTCATTTCATTATTGACGATATCTTGAAAGATTTTGAACTTGTCATCAAAAATTATTGAAATATTTCACCGCATGATAGATACTATATTTAATTTGTCCAAATTTATAGTCAGTATCGAAAGGATTTAACGAAACCCCACTCCCTGTTATGGTTTACATCCACGGTGGATATTTTATGTCTGGCCAATCGACTAATTTCGGTCCAAGTTATTTTATGGATGAAGACATCGTTTTCGTTACTCTGAATTATCGAGTGAACTCCTTTGGTAAAATTATAATAATCGTGAAATATTATATTAGAATGACATTCATTTACATATTATTGGTATTACATTGGGAATAGGATTTCTGAACACCGGTGACGGAGTTATAAAAGGAAACATGGGATTAAAGGACCAAACTATGGGTTTGAAGTGGGTTCAACAAAATATTGACAAATTCAGTGGTGACCCGTCTCGAGTCACAATTTTTGGATCAAGCGCAGGGTCCATGTCAGTCAATTATCATATGATGTCACAAATGTCCAAAGGTCAGTTAGGAATTAGTAATACTTGTAAAATCTTATCTTTAATTCTGAGGTAAAAATAAATTATTGCAGGACTTTTCCATAAGGCAATCTCACAGAGCGGGACTGTGATGAATACTTGGTCATCTCAAACAGAACCCAAGAAACAGGCTGAGTATTTAATGGGACGTTTGAACTGTAAAAAAACCAATGCAAAAGAAAGTGTGGAATGTCTGAAAGGTCTCAAAGCGGAAACCATTGCACAAATTCATAATGACGCCGCAGTGAGTCAGTAATTATATTAAAAATGTATTGCTATATCTATATATATCTAAGTAGCTATAATCATTGAGCTATACCTATAACGATGTAGCTATACATATAGCCATGTAGCTGTACCTACACCCAGTTTACATATACCCTTGTAGCTATACCTATAGCCATGTAGCTGTACCTACACCCATGTAGGTTTACATATACCCTTGTAGCTATACCTACACCAATTTAGCTATACCTATACCTACAAAGCTATACCTTTACCTATACCTATGTAGCTATATACCTATACCCATGTAGCTACACCCATACCATGTAGTTATACCTATACCCATTTAGCTATACCTATATTCTTGTAGCTATACCTATATCCGTTTCCGTGTAGCCATACCTATAGCCGCGTTGTGTCTATATCAATTGCGTCTCAGCTACAGTTATGGGTGTATCTATGTATATTAATCGATCAATTAATTATTTGATGTAATATTGGGTTTATAGAGTCCATTTCTGAGTAAATTACACATGTACGCACCGTCAATAGAAAATATTGACACAGACGCATTTCTAGCGGAAAGTCCAAGAACAATCCTTAATTCCGGACGTGGAAATAATGTGCCGTGGATCATCGGAATAGATGGAGATGAGGGATTACTTTATTCTGGAAGTAATAAGTCGATTATTCGATATAACTATAATTAGGCACTGTTTGCAGGGTGGACAATAACTTTACATTAAAATACAAAAGCTGATTTTTTTTCTGTTCTAATTACCGTAACCTTGTTAGATTATTATACAATGCTCAACATAGGACATACAAAACGTATAGTTCTGTATTAGCTAAGTTTTTCTGGTTTAATTTTTTATGTTCCAGGAATTATTTACAATGAAAAGTACAAAAACCAATTGGCGACGGAATTCCACTCCACCCTTTCTACCATGTTGGAATATGATGAAGACAGGACAGACATCACGGAGAAGTTGAAGAAATTCTACTCGATTGATGAGAAAACAGATTTCGTTGAAAAATTCAAAAACTATACAAATCTATTTTCAGATCGATATTACAATCTTGGGAGCAGAGAAGTGGCCAAATTACAATCTAAATACTCACGAGTATATTTGTACTATAATGATTACCGAACAGAATGGACTGCAACTGACGTGTTAACACTTCCAGGGAAACTTCCAATAATAGTGGAGATTTTGTGGAAGATTTTTACTAATTGGTTTCAGAAAACTATACTGATGACAGAACCTATTCGACATGGTACGTAAACATACAAGGTGGCACATGGCACATGGTGTGATGGTGTGGGGGTAAAAATTTATGAACTACCCTGCGCAAACTTATTTCAGGTGTGTGTCACGGGGATCACTTATTCCTCTTCTTTCCAATGCCGTTCCAAGTTACACGTGGTTCAAAGGATTTCGAAATGACTCGTGATCTCATAAACCTCTGGGTTCAATTCGCCTATGATGAGTAAGTGGACTTCGAAATATTTTAAGTTCCATCTTCAACTTGTAGTTTCACACTTCCTATAATTCCTTACAGTACGAAAATGAAGTTCAATGGAGCCCAATGGACCCCTCTCTCACCAGAATCCTCTTCCCCAAAATACATACAATTTAGTAATGACATCCAGAGCAATACTATCATCGAGGAACCATTTAGAGAAAGGATAGAATTTTGGAAATCTTTGAATTTGAAATATTAATTTATTTAAAAAAACTGATCCATGAAATTGATTTTGATACAAGAAACTTCATTTCTTAATTAAAATACAATCTAGTGTATTTTCCTAAAGACTTTTCATAGTTTCACAGTTTCTATTGAGAAATAATTTGTTAATTTTGAAATAAAAAAAATTCAAAAAAAAAAATTCAAGACTTCTCGTAAAGAATAACACATCTGACATATATTTTTCCGCACTGGGATTTGAAATATAAAAACGTTAAATAATAATACCGATATTTCACTGTTTAGACTCCAAATAATAGCACTCTTCTCCAGTTGACCTTTGACCTCGAAAGTATCTTCACTTCTTAGGAGGCACTTTTCGATCACGGAGTGTTCTTTTCGGAAAATCAGCAGGAGTGCTCGCACCTCCACGACCACGAGCCCCGCGTCCACGACCTCTAGTCGCAGTAGTCGGAACAGGAATAGTATCTGCGTCAGGCGTTACTTTTTCCCGTCCACGGCCCCTAGTAACTGGTGGTTCGGTAGTTGTCGCTGCGTCAGGTGGTGCCTTTGCTCGTCCACGCCCCCTGGTAATCGGCACTTCAGTAGTTGTCGCTATCACGGTTGCCTTTGATCGGCTTGCTCTAGTGGCCACTCCACGTTTGGGCGAACTCGCCTCATCTTCTTTGATAGTCGGCACGCTCACAGTCGCGGCACGTTTTCCAACACGGGTCGCACGTGTTCTCGATTTTAGTGAAGATGTTGAATTTTGACACTGAGAATTTTTGAGGTCAGTCTGTTGACTCGGACTGTCTCCTGATTTAGAAGATGAAGCTGACCTTTGAACAAAGACGGACGGTTCGATAACAGAAGAGCGCAAACGCCTGCGCCCACCGGCGGCTGATGGTAAATCCTTCGCTACTTTTTCTTTGGTACGAGTAGGACCTTGAGCCCGACTACGGAGAGATAGTGGAGGCACAGATACGGATCCAGACTCCTCCTTTTTTTCAAATTTAGCCTTGCATTTTCCATTTTCTTCCGGGGACAATTTAATTTCCGGTATCGGCGTCAACTCCATTTCGATACTACTGTCAAGTGTCCGTATCTGGCTCAATTCCCTTTCGGCACTGTTGCCAGCAGTTAGGGCCAACTCCTTTTCGATACGTTTGCCTTCCTCTTCCTGGTTTTCATTCTCTACGGTCTGCGAATTGCTCAGAGACATTTTAATTTCAATACTTTTGACTGCTGTAGAGATCATTTCAATTTCATCCATTTCCTTATCATTTTCTGAAAATTTTTCCTTTAGCAGAGGCATTTCAATTTCCGCACTTATTTCTTTATCCAGCACCGTCCGATTTTCAACTTGATCATTTTTGACAAAATCCTCGTCAGATTCCGAGTCTGATTGTGTGGAGCCAGGAGAACAGAAATGGTCCGCTTCTGAATCCAAACTGAAACATTAAGAACGAATTGTTAATTTTAAGTACAATTTTATAAATGTAAATTATTATATGCAGAATTGAATTTGTCTACTGTACACAAAAATGGAATTGGATTTAATTTAACTTAAACTAGCAATTAGTCGAGACTAAATAGCAGTAACCAAATGCAAGAGAAAGGAAAAAGGTTTTGGAATTTCCCTCCTCCAGCTTTTTTGGACAGAATTTAATACTCAATTGTCACAATCTGTGAGCTTAGCCAAAAAAGTCCCCAGTAGTCCCCAGTAGTTTTCTCACAAATGAGTGTTTAAAAATGTGGCCATCTCCCCCATCAGGGGAATGGACCTTTTGAATTTTTTTGTCTGTCCCATTTGATACCCCAAAAAATTCTCTACATTTCATACACACTGATCCTATATAGGTTCGACAAATAGCTTCCTCACAAAGCTATTAGGTTATCTCCCCCCGTCAGGGGAAATGCCTTTTTCACTTTTCATTTCAGTAGGATGAACTCGGAAGAATTCTGGATTCATTGACACTGGTATTATTGAAATCTGTTCAAATAACGGGTGAGCACAGCCAGACATGCGAACGGGAAGTACTGTTTTATATAAACGCATCATGACATGACAACCAGAGTTTAAAAATTATGATGGTAGTGAGATTCGAACCCCGACCAAAAGAAAACTATTAAAAAAATAATTTAAATTTACCCAGCCTCATCTCGTTCATCTGAACCACTGTCAGATGGATCCGATGCTGAAGGAAGAGAATAGATTGCTTCGATTTCTATGTCTGAGTCCGATTCCTCGTCCACTAGAATGCGGCGGACAGCTTTAGATTTTGATGATGGAGACTTTAGTTTTTCGTCACTGTGACTGCTCTGATCGTCAGAGAATTCATACTCTTCATCGCCACTGAAACTATCAGAGTCCTCCAGCGCTTTGTTGGTAATAATCATCATTACCTGATTCATTTCATCTTTAATATTAGTGTCCGGATCAGAGTAATCCAGTACTTTGTCGGTAAGAATCTTCATTTCTTCAATCATTTCTTCTTTTTCTGTAAGTTAAATTTTTGTTATTCACGTCCGGTAAACTGTTATCAATATACGGACCTGTTTCAGGAGTCTCTTCACCTTCGAAATCCGCATCCATATTTTCGATGTCAAATTTCATGACTTCTTCGGAATTCTCTTCATCATCATATTCACTGTAGATTAAGAGGTCAAGGTCACCCTCATCCTCATTTTGTTCAGTCTAGATTACAAATAAAGACATTAATTGAAACTCTCTGTAATATTTCATATATATTTAATGATTCATGGACTAACCTTGACTTCAACTTGGCCGTGATTGTCGAGGTCACCATTGACCCCCGAGTGGCTCTGGTGATGATCAAATAAGGCCTGACTTGGTGGGACATATTTCTCGTCCACGGACTCATTCGTTTCATCCTCAGCCTCCGACATGAGAATGTCCATGTCTTCAATGGGCTTCAAGTCATCCTCATAATTCGAAAGCCAACTTTGACCTTGACCTTTGGTGTCAATGAAAAATTCTTCAAGTTTTTGTTCTGACATCACAGTCGTGTCGTCAGAATCACTTCCATCATCTTCTGCACGATCTCTTGATGTGTAATAAGTTAGTCTTTCCTTCGACAGCTGGAAAATATTACACGGAGAAATTATCAAAATAATTCCAAAATTACAATCATTTTCTAGAACTAAAAAATACTGGAAAAAACTGAAATCTGAACTTTTACCTGAAGAATATATTCTATATTGCAATAATTTTAAAGAACAAAAAATATTGGTTAGTAAATGCTATTATGGTCCAGAATTTCAGCTTTCGTAGTTGACAAAATTCAGACCCGAAAAGTGTGTCGCGTAAGAAATAATCAAAAAAAAAGGTTGGTGTTCATTTTTAGAAAATATTACAGGGTGTCTAAAATGTGTTTCCCCCCTACAGCACTAACCACAGTAGGCACCGACGCACCCAATACATCGTTGGAAAGACTAGCTCAACTGGGATCTCCTACATATCATTTGAGCGCAGTAGCGCGCTGCGTTACCGCGCGCTGGAAGAATTTTTTTTCGGTTTTCGCCGTTTTTCAGCCTCTTTTTCACGTTCTTCCGTCTGAATAGCCGTGAAAACTTCAAAAGTTCAAAAAACGAACTTGACCACTGCATTCCCAAGTGCTTTTTGAAAATTTTGAGCCATGGTTCGACAATTTGTGGGGTCATTTTCGGGTGTTTCCAGAAAAGGTGAAATTTTGAGACAAAATCGACTTGCTCAGAAATTGTGGAACCATGGCTCAAAATTTTCAGAAAGCACTTGGGGATGCGGTGGTGAAGTTCGTTTTTCGAATTTATGAAATTTTCACTGCTATTCAGACGAAAGAACGTGAAAAAGCGGCTGAAAAACGGCAAAAACCAGATTTTTTTTTCTTCCCGCGCACGCGCTAACTCAAATGATTTGTCAGAGATCCCAGTTGAGCTAATCTTTCCAACGATGTATTGGGTGTGTCTGTGCCTACTGTGGTTACTGCTGTAGGGCACGGTTCGTAATTACCCGGTAATTACGTATAATTACCGGTAATTACCAATGGTAATTACCATTTTGGTAATTACCGACGCACCTATAGGTAGGTAATTACCCGGTAATTACGTATAATTACCGGTAATTACCAAGGTAATTA
>JAQFYE010004640.1:0-13072 GCA_034694305.1 Protaphorura glebata
TTGTGCTGCCAGCAGGAATAGAAGCCGTGCCCAGTCACGTGTGCCGAGTGGCGCAGAAGGAAAAGATCAGAGTCTATAACCAATCAAGTATGTCTCGGGTTTCTCCAGTGATGTTTTTTGAACGACTCAACATTATTGTCCAACATCTCGTAATTCTGCTTTCAATTCTGTCGAATTAATCTTGGAAATCCTAAGCAAATGATTTTTTGTTTTTGTGGCATTATGGAGATATTTCATATCACGGAACCTATACTTCATTTTTTGTCATTGCGGACTTACTGATTGATTATCTCGATGGAAATATCACTTTTTTGGTCGACCTATTTTAATTTTGCTACCGAAATGAGTGACTTGGAGTGAGCGGCCTTAACTTAACCCGGTCTTAGTGTCTCTAATGCATTCTACACACAAGAAGGGTCTCGTAATTTGCACATATGTTTATACCAATGGAGTTAAGTGTTTTCAAACTCTGATCCGTCCCGCTGCGGAGTTTCTTCGAATTATTATGCGTTTCCTGTATACTATTATTGTGGAGTGGTTGTTGGACGTTCGCGCGGAAAACTTTTTTTATATCCGGTGGATGCAAAAATAAGCGCCCGGGGTATATACCCGGGTTTATACGTATACCCGGATGCTTTGGGTGTTTACAATATTTTTTATTTATTTATTTATTCGATCATAACAAGTCATCCCAGTGACGGGGTCTTTACGCCATGAGATAATTTGGTTACAGGAGATTACACCTCGTTAGATCTAGGTAACTGTGTGACCCCGAGAATATCTTTCATAACGTTGTCCCTGAGTTAAGCGTGGCCACATTGGAGTTGTCAATTGTAACTTCTACCCAGTTTCGCCAGTTCAGAGACCCTTCGCTGTCTAGAAGTCAGTATAGTTGAATTAGTTCAAATTGTGTTTAAATTTTTAAGAGGATAGCGCACACTCCAATGGGCAAGACCCCGTTCAATTGCGTATTCTATATTTTGAACAACTTACTCGAAGTCGAAGTGATAACCCCAATAATTTTCGGTTTCACCCGTTCGATACACAGAGGGGTTCGTCGCCATCGTCGCCACTGCCAAACCGGTTCGGCGTAGCACATGTTGTCCATGTGTATAGGCTCCGACTATTCCAAGGATAAACCCCTTAAAATGTGCGCGAAGATTTTTGAATTTTTACAATCACTGAGTCACAAATTCCCAAAAGCAGTTTTTTGTAATACAGCTTTCTGGGTAAGTTATTCAGCTAATTTTTAAAGTCTTAGGAGAAATATTTGCAGAAACCGGTGATGTAGTAATGTTATGATAATTTGTGACTATTTCGTCGTGCAATAATAACCAAATAAATACATGATCCTCCGGGTAGGATTCGATGCCAGGACCTGGCTTTTACGCGTCAGATACTCGCTGCGCAGTAGAAAAAGTCGGAGTCTATGTATTCTAATGACCAAACCGTACACTTGTGGGTAGATATTTCCCAAAATTTTTCAGTAGGCAACGGTCTACGACCTATCATAAATACAAATCTATGGAACGGAGTACGCATCTCCATCCAATACTCCGCCTATACTGATCTTTGTGTAAGGAGTAAGGCAAAAGGGTAAATAGCTACCGAAAAGTTTCTGACAACACCCGGGTTTCCAAATAAACCTGGTCTCGAATACAGTGCGGTCAAATTTTCTGACTTTTGCATACATTCCCGACACTGGAATGAAGTATAAAATTTTGAAATGAAAAAATAATATAACAACATCAAGATTTTCTATTTTCTATGTACAAATTTTACTTCAGTAATTAGAACCCTAACCCTGCCACAATGAGAACAAGAAACATTACTTACGATGATAATTTTGTATTTCTCAGAGTGGCAAACTTGGCAGAGTTTCCGAAGAAGCAACGTGGACGCGCGTATGTTTTCAAAGTAGGAACTTCATGTCCCTGTGCGTACTGTGGGAGGTCATTTGCGACAGCTCGCCGTTTGAACGACCACACTCGAACTCACACTGGAGAAAAACCTCACAAGTGCCCGGACTGCCCAAAAACTTTTTCTACCTTATCAGGAAGAGTCAACCATCAACGTAGCCACGAAAGTTTGAAACCATTTGAATGCAAAGTTTGTCATCAACGTTTCAAATGGAAGGGACATATGAAGACCCACGAACGTCTTCACACTGCCGATGGACGGAAGAGACCACACTCCTGTAAGATTTGTTCCAAATCATTTTTGGATAAATATTATTTCGCGAGACACATGGAGACTCACACTGCTGAGAAAATCCACAAATGTCATATTTGCCAGAAAGGATTCGCATTTGAGAATTACCTTGCGGCCCATCTTGCAGTTCATTCTGAATCGAACCTTCACAAGTGTGGTTTTTGCCCTAAAGCCTTCAGACGAAAAACTTACCTCGTGTCTCACGTGAAAAGTATTCACGAGTTTGAGAAATCTCTGGCATGTCAATATTGCAAAAAACAATTTCCTCTTCGTACCCAGCTCGAAAGACATGTGCGGACTCACCTTGGAGAAAGACCACACAAGTGTGCACATTGTCAACGCACGTTTACACAGAGTGGAGGTTTGAAGGGACATTTGAGAATCTGCTCTCAAAAAAGGTAAACTTCAAAACACAAAAGAAATAATACATTTATTGTATCAGACTTGGGTCAATTACACTGGTAATTGTAATTTCAATTACAAAATACAATTACGTAAATTGTAATTGTAATCAATTACTTTCAGAATCCAAGTTGTAATTTTTAATTGTAATTAAATACTTTAGGAATTGTGAGTAATTGTAATTGTAATTTGTAACTGAATTTATGCAAAGATGTAACTACGATGTTAGCACACATAAAATCATCATTTTTTGAGAAAGTAATTTGAATTGTAATTTGTAATTGTAATCGAAATGAATTACTTTTCCATTTTTGTCCACGTAATTGTAATTGTAGTTAATTACTTTCGAAATTTCTCCATGTATTTGTAATTATAGTTATTTACAATCAAAAATAAGGGTGTAATTTGTTATTAATTACGTTTGTAAAGTAATTGACCCAAGTCTGCATAGGAAAAAGTCTCATAATATCGTGAATTTGCCCAAAACTTTCAAATCGTGTCAAATTTCAGGTCCAGCCCGACAACTCCTACTCCTGGAGAAATTGAATTAATGATGAGAGAAGCCGGTGGCGGTGGATACAGCAAAAATGTGAATTGCAAGCACTGTATAAAATCATTTCCAAGTTGGGAAGACATGGAAATCCATGTTAAGGAAGAGCACAGAATTAACAAGTGTAATGACTGTGGCTCGGGATTTTTGAATGCTTCAGATCTTCGCAAACATCACAAACGGATGCACACTGGAGAACAGAGCTACAAGTGTGAACTCTGTGACAAGGTTTTCAAATATCTCTATACCCTCAAAAATCACATCAAAGTTCATATCCTGAATCAAGAATTCCCTATTGAAAATGGAGCCGGAATGTTTGAAATCCAAATTTCACCGCACCACAATATTGATACACCCAGCAGTGAGAATTTCTCGTGCAATATTTGTTTCATGTCATTCGTAAATTTAACTAAACTCCGACGTCACTCCGCAACCCATATCAAATTGAATACTTTGTACAAGTGTGAATTCTGTGATCAAAAATTCACGTCCAAGTTATTACGAAGTGAACACTGCAAAGTAGTACACCCTGTCATATGTGATGTTTGTGGACTGAGTTGTAAAAACCGCCATAGACTTGGAATTCACAAAGAAACTCACAATACAGACAAAATCCACGCTTGCCCAGTATGTTCGAAAACTTTTAGTACAAGTTGTTCTGTTAGCCGTCATCTTCTAGTTCACACTGGGGAAAAACCTCACAAATGCACGGTTTGTAATAAATCCTTTGCATTGGAGAATAATCTGCGAATCCATCGACGTATTCACACTGGAGTGAAATCATATAATTGCAAATTCTGCCAAAAGTCATTCAGAACCGCAAGTGCAGCTCGAACACACGAGCGCACTCATACTGGGGAAAAGCCATACGGGTGCCAATATTGTGAAAAACATTTCGCCACTAGTTCTGGGATCAAATTGCATGTTCTTACTCATACAGGCGAGAAACCACATGAGTGCAATGTTTGTCAAAAGAAGTTTACAACCCGTGAACAACTCTTGTCACATTGTCGAGTTCATACTAGGGAAAAACCCTATAAATGTGAGGTTTGTAATAAAGAATTCGCTCATCCAGGAGGCTTGAAATCACATTACCTTACACATACACTTGAGAAGAATTACAAATGTGAATATTGTGAAAAGGAATTCGCCCATCGCGCAACCCTTACTGTACACTGGAGGGTTCACACGGGAGAACAGCCCTTCGTGTGTGACAAATGTGGAACTCGATTTAAGCAGAGGGCAGGCGTCAGACGCCATCTGGGCAGCGGCGCTTGTCGGCCAAAAACCTGAGAAAAGTGTTCTTAAATATTGTGGGTCTTGCTGAGTACAAATTTCCCGACTGGTGATTTTAACCAAGGAACACTAGGTTTAGAATGAGGTTAGAATGTTGAAGAGCTTGAAGGGGGAGGACCACGTTTTCATTAAAAAAATTTTATGTTATGTCCCATGCCAAAATTAGGATTATCTTCGAACAAATTCGATCTGCCAATAAATTCTTTATTCTGGAGGTCAGGACACCTGGTTTGACCTTTCTGAATGGTTTTTGGGTCGATTGGTTTTTACCGTCGGAATAGGTTTACTTGCATGGTATCTAATTAAGTTTTAATAGCTGTTCAAAACAGCAAGCTTTTTGTCGGAATATTGTAACGCGGAAAGGAAATCAATTTGGTTATTGTTATTGTACTGAACTGTTCGGGCTATGGAACTATATGACATTAATAAAGACTCTGGTTCTGACTCTGACCTTGATTCTCGAATGCTCATTCAAGTGTGAATTTGGTAATAAACATTCGCTTTATTGAAGTAACGTGCGCCCAAGGTTCGGGAGCCGGAGGTGGGAAAAATCGTACAACTCTGGCGTTTACTTTGACAATCATACGATTTAGTGCTAAATCCCAATTCTCGTGAAATGTTAGTTATTTTGTAAATCACTAGAACATTTTCAAGACTTTCTTTCACTCTTTTTATTTTCAATCACTTTCTGACCAAATATTAGGACTGAAACGGTAAGCTCTGAGAAGACAGTCAGACTTCCGGGAAGGACAAAGTGTGAGCACTAATTTACAAAAGAATGCCGCATACACCTTATGCAAAAATGTAAGCCGTTAGAAATCGTTGAGTCTTTCATATCTGGTACTTAGTCGTTGTGATTCTGAAAAACTTATGTGAAGGTCCTATCCCCAAAAGTCTAGCCGTTTGGCCGGTAGAAATACATTATTGGGCATGTGCGATGTTGCTGACCACCTTTGAATTTTGAATTCCTGGACTGTCGTTCTAAATCCCGGCCAAACCTCTAGTTTACTGTATATTCCGCCATACTTATCATTTTGCTTGGGTCGAAATACTTGTTCGACATTTCCACGTATTTCAACTCATCCATGCCGCCTGAATACAAGAGCGGCCAACATTTTATTTACACACCTTCAATGGCTCGCGACTCTTACTCGAGCTTGCTAAAAATTTGAAATTTGGCATTCCTACTCCTCGGAAATAACACTCCAAGAAAAAAATTCCACATTTTCAAAATTTTCAAAAATGCCGAAGAAATTGGATGTTAAATGAAAGTGGATTTCAGGATTCGAGAAGTTTTCAAGGACTGTTTCTCAGAAATACAGTTGTCAAGGAGATGAAAATGGACGGAATTACGGTATCTTGCAGCACAGTGACTAACATACTCAACCCTGTCGGATATCGTCGAAGTCACAAAAATATCGATATCCCACCCCCCGCTGTGGAGCATAAACCTCGTCGACGTCCCGTAAAAAACAAGCCAAAAATGAAGTTTGTCGGACGATTCAGGTGCTCGGACGGGTCGTGGAGTCATCTTTTTTATCAAGGTGGCCCAAAATGTAAAAACTGACTCGGAACACTTCATTCATCAAGTGTCACAACCAATTTCGGAAACAAAAGTTCCAAAATTATATCAGGGAGAGTCCGACAAAGTTTTTTTCTACCATGACGAAAAATCCTCGCGCGCATCCTGGAGAACCACCCACTAATCAGAAAATTTGAGGTCAAATCTCGGAATGACAATCATTTCCAATGAAGAGATCCCTGACAAAAGCCCTGACATCAGTCCCATGGACTTTTATGGATTCGGCATCCTGAAACAGAAGATGAAGTTGAAGCGAGCGTCGACGCTAGAGGGCGTTTGGAAACTTCTGAAATCTTCACATCCACTTCTGAGTCGAATATCTTCGACATTTTTGAAAATTTTGAAAATGTGCAATATTTTTCTTCGAGTGTCATTTCCAAGAGTGAGAATGCCAAATTTCAAATTTTTAACACGCTCGAGTAAGAGGCTCGAGCCATTGATAGGTGTGTAAATAAAATGTGGGCCGCCCTTGTAGAACATTGTAAAAGTATCTAGACAGATTTTGCGAATTTTGGTGGCTCACTCGGATGAAAAGAAGTTTCAAACACGATGACCGCTCAATCCAACTCATAAGGCAAGACTATGTCGTCTTCCCAAGAGGAATCTCCTCAAGTTGTCTGATAACCGTCCGCCTCAATCATACCATCAATACCAGGTTGAAGCTGTACTTTATACTGGAAAATTCCTGTAACTCTCATTTTAACGAAGTTAGTCAATACGGGAACGATAGTTTCTCCCTTTGTTCGAGTCTGTATTAACTCAGTCAAAAGTATTTTAAAAGTTCTTCAAGCGTTGACCTTATCAAATAAGTATAATTAAGTCCAAATAAGAATTTAAATTTATTTATTTAAACAAATTAACCAAAAATTCAACAAAAGAAACACTTTGGATAAAATATACAAAATGGTGTCAGTGCAGTGTCAGGAATTCCGTGGTAGTCAGATCTTGTCTCGTCCGCGGCGTTGGGCTCCTCCAAAATCAAATCAAACAAATAATTTCATAATTCCTTTAGCTCCCAACTATATGGTCTAAAATAATTTGACAACATGAAAACAATTTGGCATTTCATGTTTAATCGTATCGATTACCTGAAATGAGTACACAAACAAATACTTTAACCGCACAGTTTTAAAGAAATAGGTTTGTTTTAATTATTCAATAGGAATTTACGTACCGTGTTCTTTGTCATGACGGGAGGTATTAGCGTAAAGAAGCAATTTGTAATTCCTGGAACAACGAAATCAATAATTTTCTCAATTTAGATTGAAGGTTAGGACTGGGAATCAAAATCTACCACAGTTCCAATTGTCATATCCGTGAGAATGTTGACCGAAAAAGCCTTAGAACAATTTTTCTTAATATTCAAATTCGTGTCCTTTACTAAAGGCATTCCGCTAACTTGGAACAAAGAAAAATTTAAATTTGACCTCTGCACGTTCAATGAACGTGTACGTGCGTATTTTATTCAATTCATAAATTCGTCTTATACGATATTTTGCATTTGTACACTGTGTTATTTAATTGAATTTAAAAGTGATGATATTGTATTTTCATTTCTTGTTCCATTTACTTTTCTTTCCCTTCACGTCACTGGTTTAGTTTTTACTAACTGTGTTTTCATCAACCCAGTTGAAATTATGCAATTCGTCAACACATTGATTCACATGAATGTCAAACTGAGTAAGTTATTCATAAAATAATCGAATCAACATTACTTGACAACACATTTATACTAGGTATAAGCTCATACTATCGGGACTAAGAAAATTATGTTCATCATTTTAAAACTTGTGTCCCTACGTCTCCAACGACTATTTCAATAGCCCTATGAGTTGTGACGTGTGTCTGGCAACATTGCTATGAGCTTACCTATAGTGCCGAAGTTATCAAATGACGCCGCACACACCTTATGGAGAAATGTACGCCGTTGGAGTTCGTCGGATCTCCTGTATGTTGTAGTCCTAGGCATCTTGAACAACTTTTGTGAAGGTCCTACCCCAAAAGTCTAACCGCTTTGGCGCTAGATATACACAAATGGGCATGTGCGACGGCCTAGACTGAAAGCCATAGTGAAAGTCACTGTACGCCATCGAACTTGCCTACACAGTATTTCTGGCGGCCAAAGACCTCCGGAAGTGGGTCCTTCCCCACAGTCGTTCGAATGTGAAGGGCTACAACATATTACGAATTCCGAAGGCGTACATTTTACCATACAGTGTATGCAGTGTCTTTTTAATTAAATGATGAAATTTATTTTTAGGCAGAAACCTTGATATCCTGCCTCCTCGGCCTAATATTCTATTGTACTTGACTAAATTGTTGCTTTATCAATTCCACGGGTTCGCATTTTTCATCACCGCGTACCTCCTCATTCCTTCCGTTGATGTCAATTTCTACAATTACTTTGGAGGCAAGTCAATATTTGGAGCAATTCTCTTCGCATTTCTAAACGGCCTTTCCATTTGTAGGATGTTTGGAGTTGAACTTTGTATGCTTTATTTATCCATTGGTTATTTAAACTGTGGAAGCGAGTGGCCAACTGTTATCAAGTAAAAACGACATATATTCTCATGTTAATTAAATGATGGAAAACATTCTCCGACATATATAATTATTTATTTCCTATAGTGTCCTGTGCAATATTTATTTTTCAGGAAACGAATTGAGGAAGGACGGATGAGGCTGAAGACTGCCAGACAATTGTACAGAGAATTCTATCTCATGAGCACCTTGTACCAAGATGCATTGACAGCATATTTCCACCCATTCTCCGTATTTGCATGTTCAATTTTATTTTTAATGTTTGTAACTGGATTCATATTATTCTACCCATTATTACCCTACTTCGTCTTCATAGACACTCTACTGAGTATTCCCATATTTGCTATGTGTCTGTCCATCATGGTCGGTTCAACTTATATTGTGATAAGGAATACTAGGACATTGAAGACATTTTTACAAATTAGGTCATTCACTCGAAGAGAGAGAAAAGATATGCACTCTTGTCCAAAAATGTATGTTCGAATTGGTGGGATTGTAAAAGTTGAAAGGACTTCTTTCTCAACACTTTTCAGATTCGTCCTTGAATCTACGATTACTGTAATATTGACCACTCAACAATTTATTTGATTTTATTAAAATCGGGGACCTCAGGACCTCAGGATGGGCAAAAAAGTACTTCATTTCTGCACAAAAATATTATCAGGTCCCGCTCAGGGGAAGCCAATCTATTAAGAAAAATGAGTGTCGGGTCAAGGTCGTCGTATACAAAATGTGCCTACCCCTTGCTAGACAAATAACACCTACAAACATAGCTTCACGGCGATAACAATTATATCGCAGATTCTTTAAATTTTACCGATATAATCGGTAAAATCAGTGCAGAACTTGTGTAGCTATGCTATCTCAGAAATCAATACTTGTCTCTGCAATGTAAGGGAGCAAATGTGGAGTAGCAAGGAATACTTGCATGCAAAAGAACGAAATAAAGTACGATATCAATGCCCAGTGATATGCGTCACTATTTTTGAGAATTAATCCGCGCACAAGATTGTTATTCCGAGGCATACGGCTGAGGTAAGTAATGCTCCTGCATACATGAATCGATGTGGTGGCTAGATTTGCATACTTGTATGTTTGAATGCTTTGGAATATCACGCTAATAAAAAATCAATCAAATCAATCAATCAATCAGAATGTCAAATTCATTCAAAGCACATTTTTGCCTAGTCATAATCCAATATTGTTATGACGTTTTCTAAACTTACTGGTTCAAAATCTTCTTCATATTTTTGGCACGATATAATAACGGTATCCATTTCTAATCCAGTAAAGAGTTCCGATTCACCCGTAAAACTTTGAGCTCCATCGCCACAGAATTTCCCATCCAGCAACGGTACCCATCCATATTGAGGGCTGGCCTTAAAAAATGCCGTTCCTCCTTGATGTAATCAAAAACTAAGCAAGAATTTTGTTAGTATTTACAACAAGATAATTACGTTTTTGCGTACAGTTAGTATCCATAGATTGTTGTCTTTTCCTATTCCTAGAGAAGACATACGCATGCCCTGTGTAATCACGGTTTCGACTGAGCGGAAAGGATTCGAATATTTATTCTTGCGCAAACAGAGAACTTTTAATAAAGATAAGATAGCGGGGCGTCGGACTAGAATTTTGTCCTCCATGCTGATTATTTTATTTTAAAACAAAAACCGCAACCCATATGCCGCAAATACTGAAATTAACAAATTGGCAAAATATCGTTATGTGCTCTCTAGGAATGGCGGAATAATAAACAATCTATCGAGGGTGAAGAAGCATTTCCGCGAAACTCAATAATTTCCAGAATTGCATTACCACGCATCTCAAAAATTCCAGAATTGCATTACCACGCATCTCAAAAATTCCAGAATTGCATTGCCACGCAACTCACTTTTACTCAAAAATGGGATTTTTATGCCAAAATATGCACACGAAAAGGGCGAACTTTATGGCACAAACACGGATCTCATATTAATTATACCCCATCGTACAGAAAATTTAGAAAATAGTAGTTCTTTGTAGGGGGTTAGGGAATTTAACTACATGTAGTTGACTTCGCTGATTTATGAAGAAAAATTCGGTGAGATAGCAACGTGAACACCTTTTACAATACCAATAATCGGTTTTTGGTAATTTATTAAATGTTCGACCGCATAAGGTGGTTTCAAAAATTGGCATCTCTAAGGATGGTTCTATTTTTTGTCTCTCCGGAACAATTCAGTATATCTGAGTTGCGCGGTTATGCAATTCTGGAATTTTCGAGATTCGTGGTAATGCAATTCTGGAATTATAGGACATATCATGTAGGATCAGTAGAACGTCAAAAAGATATTGCCCCCTAATGTTAAAGAGATAGGACGACTTCCAATCATTTAACACGAAGCGTTCTATCTTGCACATATCTCAACCACACGCCATACCCTATCAACCACTCTATACCCTCTCAACCATTCTATACCCTATCGACCTCTCAACCACTCCCTATGCCCTCTCACTAACTCTCTATACCTTTGCAACCACTCTCTATACCCTCGCAACCACTCCCTATGCCCTATACCATCGCAACCACTCTCTATACCCTCGCAACCACTCTTTATTTCATCCCAACCACTCTCTTTACCCTATCAACCACTCTCTATACCCTCTCAACAACTCTCCAATCCCTCTCAACCACTCTCCAAAACCACGGGCTCTCTATCCAGGCTCGACTGTTTATTCTTAACTTCACTTGTAACGTTGTCACAATCCTTGAATAATTATTCAGTTTTATAACCTCCAGTAAAATTAGAATTTATTTAATGTACTGATCAATTAAATGCAAGACGTTGGTAATTTAGTAGGCAGCTAATTGTCTGATATGTCGCTGACACGTCACAGAACTTGAACTCTTTCCTGGGAAAGAGTCTAGTGTATTCGTAATGGGAAAAGGCGATTGATGGATTATTAATCGGACACTGGCGTTATTGCATTTGTACATATTACATTTCACAGTACCCATTTCTTGCACTTAAACAAACACAAAGTCTGTACTTTTTGCCATTAGTAAAATACTAGACTCTTTCCTTCAAATTTCAAGTTTGGTGACGACGTTTACTCTTGCACCACCCGATGAAAAAAATCGCTCTCAAGTTCATGTACATACATTCTACTATTCAGCACTAGGCTTGTAATCGATATGTTACGGTACACAAAAATGAAGTCGGTTAAATGGTATCCTTTTGGAAACGCGGCAGGACGTTAACACTTCTATGTATATGTAGTCAATTAAGTTTAAGTTGTAAATTGAAAGAACCATAGATATTTAACACTAATAAACTGCGAGCAGTAAAGATGCAAAAGGCGACCTGAAAGAGAAAAAGACACAGAAAGGTAACAGACAGCCACTACCGTCGAAATTTGTATTGAGTCGTGGATGAAAGACAGTAGGTGACCGTCCAAAAGTGTTATGAGTTAGATGCAGACATCTTCTGACCGCCAGAAGGTCAGAAAAACGAGTACAGTCGCAAGCGTAATCTTAGAAAACGTTTGATATTTAACTCAAACTCCATGGTTGCACCTGATGTCACAACTTAATTATCCAGAATGTCCGCAAGAGGTACCTCGTATACGTATGCCAAATTTCAAGTCAAACGTTCGACACTTAACTCCTGTTCCGACCAGAACCGAATGTTGAACGTTAGTCACAGACATTGTCCGAAAGAGCCAGGGACCCCTTGCTAACGTATGCCTAAATTTAAGTTAATCTGCCAGTTAATCAAACCAGTACAATTGGAAGCGCGATTGAACAATACGATACACATTTAACGCTTGTTTCGGCTTGAACCGAATGCCAAACGTCAGTCTCAGACATTGTCGGGAAGAGAAAAGGACCCTTTGATAACTTATGCCGAATATTAACTTAATCTGTCAGTTAATGAAACCGATACAATTGGAACAGGAATCGAACAATACGTTTCACATTTAACGCCTGTTCCGGCTAGAACCGGATGTCAATCGTTGGTCTCAGACAATGTCCATAAAAGCTAAGAACCCCTTCATAAGGTATGGCAAATTTTAAGACAATCCGTCAAATATTGAAGCGAGTATAATTGGAAGCTCAATTGAGCAGAAG
This sequence comes from Protaphorura glebata, assembly GCA_034694305.1. NCBI lineage: Eukaryota > Metazoa > Arthropoda > Collembola > Poduromorpha > Onychiuridae > Protaphorura > Protaphorura glebata. Next base: position 12,694 of record JAQFYE010004640.1, read on the forward strand.
GTTTGACGTTCTACTCCTGTTCAGGCTAGAACCGGATGTCAATCGTTGATCTCAGACAATGTCAAGATGAGTTAAGAACTCCTTGATAACGTATGCCAAATTTTAAGACAATTATTCAATTAATGAAACGAGTATAATTGGAAGCGCAATTGTACAATAAGTTTGACACTTGCATGGTTGTCATGGTATTGATTGCAAGAAGTTTAGTTGAGAAATAAACAGTCGAGACTGGATAGAGAGCCCGTGGTATTGGACAGTGGTTAAGAGTGATTGGAGAGTTGTTGAGAGGGTATAGAGAGTGGTTAAGAGGAATTGGAGAGTTGTTGAGAGGGTATAGAGAGTGGTTAAGAGGGTATAGAGTGGTTGAGAAGGTATAGAG
>JAQFYE010004641.1:0-13071 GCA_034694305.1 Protaphorura glebata
AGTTTCTAGCACGCATGGTTAAGAAATGAGAAAAATTGACAGGTGGCCAAATAAAAAAGAAGACACCCTGTAGAATGGATGGCTTTGTAGAATGGAATCCAAATGCCTGTACTGTACAGAGTGGATACAGGATGTTAGCTTTACGAGTTTGGTTCAAATCTTATTGTTTCAGATAAGGAAGTCAAATATATGAGGGAACCCTTGGACTTTGTTTGTAAGTGACTCCTTGGGTATCAGCTTCAGTCGCAGACAGGAAACATAGCCAAAACTGTATTAAATTGAAAACTGTGCTCATAATCTTCTCACAACATATAATAAAATAACAATAAAAGCTTTCCTTGTATTAATTGAGTTTTTCAAATCCAAACTTCTCAATGTGCTCCTGTGAAGAAAAGAAGTCAGCCACGGTCAATGATAACGATAGAGAAAAAGATGTCACAACCGAAACGCCATGTGAACTTTCGATAATCAAAAAATCACCAAAAGCATTTCCGATTTTTATACTACTTATATCTCTGATTCAGGTAAAATATGACATAAGAAATTGCATATTCTTGTACCAAAATCATACAAAAATGTACTTTGAAATGAATATGAAAACGGAAAGTGCTGAGGGAGTATGTCGAACGTTTTTTGCCTCCCTCTGTTTGTAAAGTTTATTCTTAAGACGGAGTGTTGAGTATTTTCAGTATTTTGGCAGGCCATTTTTGGAAAAGTAAAAACCGCAGAGTGATGGTGATTAGTGTTTTGGACACATCAACCGAATCCTAAGGTCAACTGGTTTAAAAACTGTCGAAAATGTGGCCTAGGAAAATAATATTAATTTTTTTCGAAAACGGAAATTCTCAAATAGTTGCATTAGTGAAAAATTTCAAGTGAGATTTTAAAATACTCAACGTATAATTTTTTTCAAAATTCCAACCAGTTGACCTCTGTGAACTAACCTGCTACATAATGATCACCACCGCTAATCAAAATTTTGTTCCAAATTTATATATGGCCTGCCGCAAAAAAAAATCCTACACTTTCCCTTTGTCTCCATGTATTTCACAATTTGTTTTTGGTTGTTGATATTTGACCGTCCATAGGGGTCAATGTAAAATTTTGACCAAACTTTAGTAAAACAACTACGGAAATATCTGAACCACCTTTGCACGTGGTCAACACAATTCAGTTTTTGAAATACACAGAGTCAGGTGGACCAAATTTGAAATAATACGTAGGTTTTCTGAATCCAGTAAATTGTGGAGAAACTGAAATAGCCATACTGTACAAAAAGCGATTAGGAAGTGCAAGTCTAATTTTGTTCTGGACATTTTATCGTTTTACCGCCCGTAGGCAGGATTCTACCTAGCTATCCTATCTCTACACGTGTAAACGTGTAATTCTGCTTTTCGAGAAAAATTCGAAAAGGGAAATAAAATTCAGTTTTATGAAAAATTATCAAGGACTTGCAATTGTGAGATGGACTTGGTTTTCTTATTGTTGCATGAAATCCAGAATTTAGCTTTGGTTTCCACGATCTCTGTTTCCGAATTCTCGCCAAGCCCCCTTAATAATTGTTACAATACTTGCTGTCGATTTGGGTCGTCGTCCTCCTGGGGATTGAATTCCTCGGAGACACAGACTTTATTCTATTGGAGGTACATTCTTTAGTCTAAATGTATAGTAAATAGTAACCAACCCTTGTAGAATATATTTTACGTATGATATAGTCTGATTTATTTTATATAAACTTAAAAAATATTTCTGGGACAGGTTTGGATCTTTTATTTTCGGTTTCATTTTTGGCTTTACCTCGGATACGATCCTCATAGAAGACACGAAATTTGGAGGTTCCTGACAATGATGATCGTTCATAAGTCGTAAGTTTATCTAAACATTACCCATTATTAAATATAAAATCTGTGGCTGACTGTTCTGGTTGGAGTATGAATTCCATTAGCGACGGGCAATGGGCACCATCTTGACGCACGACCTAATTCGTAACATTTGACTCCATTTCACTAGTCTCATTACATAAAGTTCACCAAATCTGATTCTTTTGTTTACTCCCTTCAATTCTAGATGGTCACATTTAATTGGGAACTTGTTTTTTCAACTAATTCTCGGCATTCTCCTTGAAAATGTACATCATTGGAAGCGTGTTGGGATTATCTACATGTGTGGGGTTCTAGGTGGGAACGCTTTCATCAGTATTCTTACACCCGAAGTATATGTTGTAGGAGCTTCGCCCGGAGTTTTCGCATTATTATTCGCCCATGTGGCAACCATCATATTGGTATGTACATCGCAGAATATCTTTTTGCGCGCACACCTTGGTCGAGAGGAACCAGAATTAAAGACGGTCTTTGCGGATTTGGCACGCCACTTAACCTGTGAAAATATCACTCAGAATTGTGATTCTATAGACCGTATTTCTGGATGGATTTCAAAAAACTTTTTTTTATTCTACTCCTAAATATTTTGTGAGGGTCCCCTTGTTTGGGTCAGTCGAAATTCACACAAATCACCCCCCCCCCCCCCCGACCCCGCCCTGGAAATTAAAATATTGACTAGATATAATTGAAAAATCCTAAATATTTGGTGTTAAAAGTACGTACGTTTTACACGCAACGTTATGTTACAGGTAGGTTGAAAAAAATTCTGGCCTCCGGCGGCCACTCCGCGGGGACGACCACAAGGGGCGCGCGTTCGGTTCTTTCTCCCCTTATTTATAGGAACACCCCCTGGAAAAATTCCAGGAGACGCCACTGATAACCAGTACCCGTCTCACTTATTTGCGCTGCACGATACACACATGATAAAAATTTTATAGAATAAATTATATTTATTTTCTCTAGATTCTATTCAGTATATTACGATATTAAAATTATTATGTGACACAGTGTCAAAAGTAATGAATATTGATTTAAATGTGGACTTCTTGCTTTAGAACTGGAATGAAATGGATAATAAATGCTGTCGGATATTTTGGCTCTCTGCCTATATTGCCTTGGATATCGGACTATCTATTTACGTTGAATTGGTTCTCAAATGGGATACAGAGGTATGGTACATTATCGCATACTTATTAAATAGAAATTGAAATAATACATGTTCCTTAAATTAAATCGTAGATCAATAATGCCTGTCATTTTGGAGGCGCAGTGACGGGATTCCTAATTGCGATACTCGTTCTGAAGAATTTTGAGGAACATCGTTGGGAAAAACGGCTTCAAAAGATATGTGCGAGAATCCTTATTTCCTTGGTCATCGTGATCATCATTATTAATATTTTGTTCCCAAGTTTTTACTCCAAATCGGAATTCAACACAAAGTACGAGGAAAGTTTTATAGAAAAAATCTTAGAAGCAATTGGTGAAAGTCCCTTACCGTCAAACAATATATTGAATACCTGTTTTGAAAACAAGGATTGTGCCAAATCTTGGGATTACTACAAAAACGGGACAAGACTTGTTACCTATATAATAAAGTTCATACTTTGGTTGCATTTTTAAACGCAAATATATTTGACTCCATAAACAAACACATAAATGCTAATGAAATGTCAATTAATATTTTAAAATTACAACTACCAATGGTATGATTATTTTATTCAGGCAAAAGTTAATAAACAAATCTTATCTATTAGGTTGGGTCATGCTCAACTCGCTGTAATTTGTATAAGTAGATGTATATTTTATTTCTATGGTCGGAATTGCAGGCACTCTCTGATAAATCAATGTCATTTCAGTTTAGTGGAAATGAATTTGGTTATCATACTGAACTGTTTGGTCTATGGAGCATTATGACATTAATAAAGAATTCTCTGACTCTATTATGTCGCTACTTTTTACTTGACATTAATTGAATAAAATCAGTCAAACAAACAAACAAACAAGAACAAGAGCTTCAATGGTGCTTCATGCAGGACCTCGCTCTTTGGTTACTTTATTGAACACAAATATATTTTCCTACCTAATATAAAAGAAAAAAGGTTAATTTTTTGTGTAAAAAATTCGTAATTGTATGAAACTGGTTTTGAGTTGAATCCGGGTTTGCGTGGCTTATTGTTTTCTTTATTATCAATCCCTACATTCTTACATTACCTTACATTCAAGAATTTCTTGTCCGAATCGCGTGTGGATGTGCAATAATGGAAGTTGCTGAAGATGAACAATATGAGCTTCAAAGTTTATGTAAAGCTATAGAAAATTGCTGCCCAATTTTTCAAATTCATTATAAAGATCATTATATATTGTCTACAGCTTTGTGTCGCCAATAAATTGACGATAATTGTTCAAGAAACTAAAAGTTCAGACGTCTGGAAATTATGAGGCTATACAGAGATCGTGCTTCCTTTGTTTTGACCAAGGAATGCATGAGTGTGACGACAAGTGTAGTAACGCATTCGTCAAAATGAGGTGAATTCTGAACCCACATAGCAGGATGGGGCTTTCTCTCTCTTGGCGATACAGTTAAACCAAACGATACGACGAGTAGTCTACAAAGTAAACATGCCATTATTTCCGTATTTACAAGAACGAGTTTGAGCATAAGGTTAACATGAAGAGGTTTTGGATTAAGTAGGGAAAGGAATGACTCTCTTGACACTCATCCACAATTCTTAAGAGAATCATTACAGTAACCATTACAGGAAATGGAATTGTCGGAAATCTTTTACGTCTTTTACAAAGAAACGATGTCCCGGAATGATTTCACGCAAGAAAGACACAACGTATAGGCCAAAATATAGGTCAAAGTCGGCTAATTCGCCCCATTTCGGTTCAAATATGCCAATTACACTCCTACACGCCATTTGTGGGTGTGTATTTAGTATTGTCACGTGCTGAAGTACATAAGGGTTTGAGGAATTTTGGGTCTCTACTGTTTTGGTCCCATCCGCCATTTGCAGGCGTGTTTTTGGGGTCACGTGCTCAGGTGTGACAATTGGCATCATTGCACCAAGGTTGGGCAAATTTGCCTAGCTTATAAAGGGTATAGGTTCTAATTACTACTACTACCCTGCTCTAATTTTGATAATTATATTGCAAAACATTACGGCGCACATTTTCAGTAGATAATAGATAGCTCTTTAATAAATTGGCCCGAATATTACATATGCATAGTAGAACGAGAAATGATAAAGGGCTGCCTACAACAATATCAACAGAATATAGTATTTATTTTATACATTTAATCACCTGACCCGAATGTTTTTTTGTCCACACACACGTTTTCAATAATTCTTCTCTAAAACAACGAAATGGTCAGAATGAGTTTAGGAGTTGCATTTTTTTTCTGCTTTAATTGAGTGTAGAATCCAATTCTGAGGAGAGAAAAGAAACATACTTTTATAACTTCACTTCCATTCAAGACTAACAAGGAACTGGTTCCGAATGTAAAACGGAACACTCAGATAATCTGGGGCAGAATTAAAACTGACCAGATATATTTTTATCATCCGAAAGCCATACCTTGTGACCTGTGAGACGATAACCCTCGTGAGTCTTTTCATTTCCTATTATGGATGTGGGCGTTTGCCGGGCTGACAAAAACTCAACTCATGTTAGCTGTTAGAAGAAACAAGAACACTCGGGATTAATAACTTAATATTATTATTACTCCTTTTCTGTCCTTAACGCTGGAGTAGGACCGAACGATGTAGCAATAAAAAAAACAACTCGGAACATGTCCCAAGTGTCTGACCAATTCTTCTGCAGGTCTCAACCACTATGACATGAGTATAGTGCCACAATTTCCAGAAACGGTTCTTAAATTAAATTAGTTAACTACTTTTATGACGGTCAAGAATTTCACCTTTCATTGCTGTCAACAATCGGACCCGACTACGATCATTAAGCGATACATATCAAGTATATAAAAATCAATCGAAGGGGCAATTGACGTCGTGAACTAAAGTCACAGCTCAAAATTTCAAAAATTGTGCTAATAATTATTTTAACTTTCTCTTGGACTGGGCAAGAATTTAACACGCAGGAGGAGAAGAAGTTTTGATACAAATGTCTACGACTCGTCTTCAGTAATCTGATTCCATACAAAAGTACTTTTAGACGAAAGAAAAAGATATTCCGATAAGGGCTTTCACCAACGTCGTATTACGCTTCGGGTTTTATTCTTTTGTGGTCTTGCAAAATCCACACTCAGATATTTAATAGTTTTGTGCGTAAACTATGTATGTATGTACAGGGTGTCTAATATGTATGTAACTCAAGAACCCGTTCGATATCCCATTTGAGTTGATATTTTGTAACAAGGATTTCCACTTAATTGTAACTCTTACTTCATATACATTTTAGACACCCGGTACTACTAAAATATTTAGTGCAAGTATCGTACGTGCGTACTACTACTGACTACTATTCTCAGTACTCAATTGTTTAGTCAGAACTTGAACGCACAAGACTCTGCACCTTGAGAATAAAAAAATTACTTTTCCTCTATTTTTCAGACAATGAAACTGTTTTAAGAGTTTGACATTTCAGTCACGTGGGTTCGTATTTTAAGGATTTTCAGTGGGTCTTTGTTCCCACTCTGATCCGAATCACATTTGGCATTCAGGTACGCTCATTCCTTTAACTCAACATCCACTTTAGATTTCAACAATTTGATGCATTTAAGCAGTTAAGTTTAAATTTTACAGCTACATTGTGAGTGAAAGCATTTCACTACGTGATTCTTGATTTACGGATGGTCAGAGTTATGGAGAGGTATAATAAAGACATTTCATGTGATTTCTATGGATCAGCTGGACAAATACTAAAAGTGTTGTGCTTTATCAGTTTAACTCTAAATTAACAGAACATGTGAGATTTTGTACTTCCCGATTTCTCCTTTATTTGCGCATTTGCTCATATTATAAAAATTTAATATATTGTCCTTGACATTTCAATTTACAATAAACGGCCCGGTGTATCAATATTTCAAGCTCTAACTCCCCTCCCCCAAAACTGGAGCCTTTTAAAATGAGGATTCTAAGAATTTGTGGACACGCATGTCTAATTAATTCTAATGGAAGAATAATTATTTTAAGACCCACGTTCAATAAAATTGTTTCGTACACTAATTAATTTATTTGTACGAATTATTCTGAGGTAAAATGAGTGGCATTCAAGGTTTTTTGGGTATCTTCCGTATTCGTTCCGTTTCGTCCTCCCCATTTCCCACCCAATTTGCTCATTTATTTGTTAAGTATGTGCATTCTTTATTCCTAAGCTTACTTGTACTATTTCTACCGTTCAAGTACTTTATCGAAGCACGCAACCTGAATGTGGAATAAACGTACTTTTAGTGTCATTTGAACGTCACTTGCGTCAATATCTCTCTGTGTCAAGGTCTCAATAGAATCAATACTAAGAAATTACCAAATATACAGAAACTGAAAAAACAATAAAAAATAAATAAAAAAAATTAAAATTAAAATTAAAATAAAAAAATTAAAATAAAGATTTAATTCTAGAGCCGAAATCTAACCAAAATGAGGCGACTTAACCGTATGATGGCATTTTACACAAACTTCTGCCATTACTACGGCAGCACGCCATTTAAATGGAATTCCAAGGAATGCGAGCCTGAATTATCGACTTCGAAATGGACGCTGGGATGGACATATCTGAATTTGGCACTCATTTCTCTGTCAACTTCATCACAAGCGGTTGCATTCGGAATTGAGATCATTAATGGGACACTGGACACTACTGAAATGTCTACAGTGTTCCGTTTGATCTGTACAATGGTCTGTACGTTAACATCCCTGACTCAAATTCACACAGCCATCAGACCATTAGAAGTCAACGAATTCAAAATCTACGCATTAAGATATCTGAGAATCATGGAAAGAGATCGAGTCATCAAATCACCAGAAAAGTTTGATCGGTTTTCTGAAATTGCTCTGGCACTTTATTTTGTTGCTGGATTCGGGCTCATTGTGATAGCCATTGGTGCATATTTGATTAAATGTGACCTTCATCTGCTAAGTGGCGTCTTACCAGTTTGTGCGGAAGAATCGGCCGGGAATCTTAACTATTTCAGTCGAAGGCGTGGATGGGCCATCATACCTTACACAATCATCATCTTCTGCGCTACCTTGGACCACATGTCCATTACTTTGTACTATTGGGAAATGGTATTTATCTCATCGTTTGGCTGTTATGAAGTTTTGCAGAGAATGGAGTAAGTTAATTATTTAAAGAAAAATTCGGGGATTGTGCTGTCAAATTTGTAATTACACATATAAAGATAGAAGGGAATCCGTCTTTCTGTGAGTGGAACTAACGAGGGGGACGTCAGGGCGGATATATTAGAAAAGTCTGAAATTCTTAGCAGTGAATTCTGACACGATTTGAAATCTGGGGTGGTATGTCACTCCACCCATATTTCAGGTATAGGTCAGCAATTGACCCGGATTTGAATCATGGATGTGTGCTTGTGCATGTGTCAATGGCGTGACTGTCCTGCGACTCGTCTCACATTTCCCCTCCCAGCTCTCTCTCGCTCTCCTCCCACGGGTTGAATGAATGAACGAACGGAGTCGTCAGACGTCCCGGCCCAACGCATAAACAAACCTCCAAAATTCAAAACCGGGTCAACTGTTGACCTGAACCTGAAATATGAATGAAGCCACATACCATTCCATATTTCAAATCGTATCAGAATTCACTGGTAAAAATTCCAGAATTTTCTGAAATAAAATATCCACCCTGACGTTCCCCTCGTAAGTGTGTATAGTTGGGTCAGGCACATGTGGCGCAGCAGAGAGGCGCCAATACCAAATACTGGTTCCTAGTAATTCATTTACGCACAACCAGATGGAGTTGCCGTGTTTGTTTCGAAGTCACGGGTCAGGCAAATAGCAATAATTGTTTCTTCACAAAATATTTCCTAGTACCAAGGACACCTAGCCTTGCCAGCCAGACTCGGGTTCTCTAGTTCAAATAATATAATATTTGGTCTAATTATAAATTATTTAACACAGAGAAGCGACTGGTCGACTTGCGAATTCCGAATATTGGATCGTCCACTACAGATGTCTTCAAATGCTCTTTGCACGAATGTACATTTCATGTGGAAAGTATTTATTTCCATATGGCTTGGCTCCGCTCTTAGGCATCGTTGTATTTGTTAACTATACAATTCTGGCCTTAGATTGTAGTATTGCTCTCACGCTTTGTGGAATCTTCGTCAACATTTTCATTACCGTTGCGCTCATCCTGGTCGTTCGACAAGCATCATCTTTCACAGAAACATCTGAGAGAATTGTCTTGAAACATCTAGCTAGATCCGAATCCGAATACATCAGATCAGACCTCCGCAGTTGCACACCTCTTCGAATCAAAATTGGAACTTGTATGGTCATATCAAAACTCACGATTGCAGAGTTTTTCGAAGTTACGCGGGACTCGACAATTAATTTAATACTCTTACATCTATAAGGAAATCAACCTCTATACAGGGTGGACCTATTTTTAAACCCCTTCGTCCGATTTCTTCAAAATTCACCTTTTAATACTCGCATACTTTGATAGAACCCAATTTGTATTTCATATCTTTATTGTTCAATTTAAATATAATGAATAAAATCATATTTGGGATTAATTAATGATATGTCAATTTTGTAAACATTTTCTTAAGCCAACTGTAGTACTGTCCCTGAGAATGAAAATAATAAAATTGAGGGTAATAACCTCACTGTTATGGGAAAGGTCGTGCTAAAATCTACGTTTTACGGATTCTTTCAGGAAAAGTGTTTTAATAAATTGTTAATTCGAATATTCGTTTCCGCATAATCCAAATCGTATCAGTAAAAATTCTCGTTTGATATAAAAACAGTATTTTTTACTTAAGTTTCAAAATGCGGACATACACATGATAAATTGAAGACGCCATTGGCGATGTTGACATTGGTGATAGGCGAGAAGTTATACTTTAGTTTACTTATTTTGAAACCAGAGCGTAAACACCTTGAATAAGTAAACTCTTACACAAGAAAAATATATTCCCAACAAAATAAACCATCCTATCGTATTATTATTTTACATCAATTTTAAACATTGATGAGTCAATAGAAAGAAATGTTCATCCATGCGTATAATATTTTATCGTATCAATCTTGATGAGTTCTCTCGACTCAAACGTAGAAGTGAAACTGGAAAAATAATGTCCAATTGCGCCGTTTCTTTTGAAGAATACAAACCTCCGAGTTTATTCTGCAAAGTGAACTAGTTAATTTTGTGTTTCCTGTCCTTTGAATTTTGCTTCGTCCTCCAATTCTCGAATTCCAGATGGATTCTCTCATTTACACTTCTATTCATTCCCATTATTACCTTAGTGTGCCGTGCTTGTGATATTGTACGATAAGAAATAGGGAGTAGCCGAAGCAATTAATTAAAGAATGATTAGACACAACAAAGTTCTCAAGAACGAAGACTTTGTTGAAACTAGTGCGCAATTAAGGAGCCATCAGATGGGTGATTTCGAATTCGTTATCGTCAGTCAATATTCAGTAGAACTCTATACAAAATATCGGAAATAAATACTGAAAGTTGTAGTAATGATTCGTAGACACACTCACTACTGGGAGTTTTTGAAAGATTGCCTCTGTCGGATGCAAGCTCTGGACCAGCAGGTCTGATTCTGAAGCAATGGTACATACGTATGTATCATTGGCACATCGGAGTCAAAGTCCGAGGTAGCCAGATTAGATCGAATCGGAGCTGAGTCCGTGACGGTGCCAAAGCTGAAGTAACCAAACTTTGAACTCTAAATATTTATTTATTACATATTTATTAAACCATATTTCTTACCAAATATCATAAATTGTTTTCCTGGTTCTCAAGTGTACTATGTCCTAAATTATTAATAAATGTTCCGGAAAAACCCCCAGCTCGTAAACAACAACAACAACCGAAGTCTTGAGTGATATTACATAACAGTTACTAAAAATTTATGGTTCTCCAAAGATCAGGTCCGGCGATATCGTGAGTGGAAGTGCTGGCATAGAAGTCCATACTCAGCATCAGATTCTCCATTGGTAATTCATGTTGCTCTTTTGCTGTTGAGTATAAAGCCGATTTTTATTTTTGTGTACACTGAAGAACGCACTACTTTTTAATCTTAATGCACCGGCGATACTTGTAATCTAATAATTCGAAAAAAATGAACATACTGATAAATTCAAATTAGTTTACCATAATCTAAAATATCAGACCTGCAGAAGCGGTTCCAAGTCAATTTTAATTTAATTGTTCGGATTACGACAGTGTCACCACCCCTCCCGTGGCTAAAAGAACACATACACATGAAATCGGTCTGAGAGTCCAATCAATCAATAAATCGATCAATCAATCAATCAATCAATAAATCAATCAATCAAACCTTGCCTCCAAAGGCGGAGGTTAGGATCATGTATCGAACCTTGGAATCACGTGATGTCTTGGGTAATACAACACTTCGATGCTAAAAATGGTCGTAGGAATTAAAGTTGAGGATTCATGGTATTAAGTCGGACAATCTTCTTACTTCCTCCGCATTTCAATGAAACGACTTAACCAGGTCCTCGCATTATACGACGAATGGGCTTATTCCTGGTTCAGTACGCCTTTCAAGTGGAACCCTACAATATGTGAACCAGAAACAATAACGTCAAAATGGAGGCTTTGGATTTTTTATCTGAACTTGGCCATCGTCATCATTTCGACCTCATCACAATTGATTGCCTTCGGAATTGACGCACTTCAAGGGATGTTAAACATTTCCGATATATCAACAGTGTTCCGTATGTCTGCAACTCTTCTCTGCACATTGACAACAATATTGCATATTCACACAGCTCTCAGAATGACCGATGTCCAAGAGTTTCGTATATACGCCTTGAGGTACTTAAACGTCATGGAGAGAGATCAATTAATTAAGTCACCGGACAGATTTGATCGGATCAGTCAGATTGTATTGAGTCTGTCCTTAGTGGCTGGATTCTCAGTCGCCGGAATGGGTGTCGTTTCTTACTGGTTTCAGTGTGAGATGCATTTCCTAAGTCGTGTCCTTCCAATCTGCGCAGATGGAGATGTCAAAAATCATTCCTATTTCAGCCGACGTCATGGATTGGCCATCTTACCTAGCACATTTATCCTCTTTTATATTTGCGTGCAGCATTTCTGTGCTACTCTATCCTATTGGGCAATGGTATTTGTCTCTTACTTTGAATGCCGAGAAGTTTTGCAAAGAATGGAGTAAGTCTTTACAAAAGTGTTTGATTGTCGGTTAATGTCTGTCCAAAACTAATAGAGCCTTCTGACGTCAAAAAAATAACATGTTGGTAGTGACATTTCCGTTCATTGACCTCAGCTGTTGCAAAATATTTGAATGCCACCCATCGAGTTCTCATTAGTAAACAAAAGTTCGATAGGGAACACCCTTTTCCATATTTCTCTGCAAATTCGCATGACAACCTTATGAGTGTCGATTCGTCGGTGACGTCAGAAGGCTCTATTATTTTTGGACAGACATACGTTAATACACACATAGACAGACATACGTTGTATTAATACGTTCTCTGATTGTCAATTCTGATTGATTGATTGATTGATTTGAGTTTATTTCTGTGTTTGTAAGATACCTTTTACAGTTTTTTAATTCAAGAACACACTAAATCTACTATAAGGTTAAAGTTGAAGAGAAAAGTTAAATTACTTACGAGGGAACTACCCGAACAACAAAAATCCGATTTCGTTCGAATATTTTTTTTTCGAAAGTACTTCCCCCCAAAATACTAGGAAAAAAATATTTAGTTTCGACGGGCCTCTGGAGTCCTCCCAGAAAAGTTTGTAGTTTTTTGAAAATCAAGACGCCAAAATCCTTATGGGCCTCAACCCACAAAAAAACAGTTTTCAAAGGGGGGACCTCAGGATTTTTCCTAAAAATCTTAACTTTCCACAAGTACTTATATTGAAGCTAAATAAGTTTGAAAGTGCACAGGGTGCCCCCAGTAGTAGGAAAAAGCATAATTAACTTGTTGGGCGCTTCTAGTAGCAGGAGTGACACACAGAATATAGAATTTTTGAAGTTTCACTA
>JAQFYE010004642.1:0-13071 GCA_034694305.1 Protaphorura glebata
GGATTCTTCTAAAATTTTCACTGAAGCTTCGTGAAAGGAATCCGGGGTTACTAGTGTTTCGTTTTCTTCGAAAAAATTTTTTTATCAAATTTTAAAACGAAATATTCGTTTGTACGGTAGTGGTGAGCTTAAGGTTCAAAGCGTGCACCCTTAAAGTGAAGCTCATCATACGATACAAAACAAATTATGATGATATTGCATGATAGTATAATAGTATTTAGATTATAATGTAATTGATATAATATCGCCATCCCGGTACAGTCCCTCGCCTGCGATACTTCAAGCGTTAAGTACTACCGCTTCACGTTAAAGGTACTTTGAGCAAATATATTTTACAAGGTTTAAAAAGTAAAGTTTGTGAAATAACACATACACAGTAAGCATGGAACATGGACATTTGCGTGGATGGAAATTGAATAGACAAAGCGACGCGTCGCTGATTCTATGGGAGAAAAAACTGACCTTATAAACAGTGAGTAAATTATTTAAAATAAAGTAGCTGATTTCTAGATGGGTCACAATTGCATATTATGTTAACATGGAATACTTTGGTATGATTTGAGTTATTTACAATTTGAGTAGTTCATTAATTATCACAATGATTGTCATGCTATTATACTAAATGCTTTGTGGCTTTGTCCTGCTTTTTCCAGCCCCGATATTTCCCGATAAGGTAGCAATATATTTTCCAAAGCATCCAAGGAGTAAAGATCAGCTTCCAAAGAATGTAAACCCACAAGTATATTTTCAGTTGCTGAAATCTTGATGGTAACCACAGAACTGTGTAATCCATAGTCCCGTTCTTATCTGTAAATGAATGCATTGATTATGATTTAATCAGAATTATGAATCATAATTAGTTATATTTCATTAAATCATAATTTATGATTTGATGAAATATAACTGTAGAAATTAAAAATATTAAAGTAAATGGAGCTTACATAATTGGAAAGCACCGAAGCCCATGTCTGGCACACCCATTCGGTAGGAACATGTTGGTATTGTAATTTCTTTCAGTGCCATTTTATCATATGTTCTTCGTATATTTATTCTATGAAAAGGTGGATTAGGTTGTCCCGTTACGTTTGGAACTAGCTGGAAACGTGTAATATGTTTATACTGATCTGAGTCTTCACTGAATACAACTAAACTGGAACGATGATCATTTGCAGAAAATATTAGAGCAGGTTTCAACTCAGCCACCATCTAAAAAAATAGTTTAACAAGGAATTACTAGTTTCGGAAGGGAAGGTATGGATTCTAAGTTGTTACAGACTGAAGAACTAAACGAACTTACTTTTCTAAATTCCTTACTACTGTACCTCCAGTAAGGCATATGAGACAAAATTATCCGGAAACCATTGAATGTTTCTTTTGAGATATTGGTGATTTTGTGAAGGAACTTTTGATGGGCGTCATGAGAGGAGAAAGCCATCTGAAAAAAATCGACTCGTTTTATACATTGGAATAACGTCATCATGTTGAACAATTTTTTTAAGATTTAACTACTGTATTCAATCTAAGACTACAAAAGAAAATCTGACAAGAAATCTTACGGCCCATATTTTTAAAAACTGTATGTTCCAGTCATTTTTGCGGAGCCAAAACGGTTCCTCGTAATCACCAAAAGTTAAATTGAACCATCTCAACTTAATTGGGTTAATTGCTTCATGTTCACCCCCAACATCGTTGTCCCCGGGTAAGTAGATATATTCCTGAAAATGTAAGGACATAGACAACATTGATATATTCGTATATTCCTGAAAATGTAAGTCTGATATATTCCTGGTCATATATCCTAATCCTATGAATTTGCTGTAGGTTTTGTTTGAAGCAAAGTTGACAAAACGCAGTGTCAGCGCGTGCCATGACGTTGGAGAGTATCAACAACCATGCACCTCCTTGTACATATGGTCATCTGGTTGACATTTGTCAACTGAACTGTCACTGACATTCACTTACTTCACACCCCACTTGAAAACGAACTTCAAAATATGACCCCGGCCTTCAGAGGATTAAGAATTTCAATTCGCAATCACTTACAGTGTCGGATGGATCAGATTTTCTTGGCAACTCAAAGATATCATTAAATCTCCTGGCATATCGTCGATATTGAATATCATGAGCCTGAACTCCTTCGTCAAAAATGTCACCCAGGAATGCTACAACGTGTGGCTGGACGTGATCCCTGGCCAATTTATAATTTCTATGCAGGTAGCTATAGAAAATAAAATAAAATTGTTGTAACTATACACTTTCGTCAAGTCAATTCGTTCCGATGTAGCACCTAAAGAGTTGGCTTTGCCGTTTCACTATGCCGAGGATTTGAACAACCCTCCGGCAGACAGTGAGGTTTGCTTTAAATTGTGCATAGTGCATGCAGTTAATTTGCTACTGCTGCTGCTGGGTGGTAAGTTGGTACCTTCTCTGATGTCTGAGCGAAATATACATGATAGCGTTGTAACCATGCTTCACGGGAGATGTCAATTAATTGCTGTATAGAATGAACCGTTTTTAATATAATACCAATAAATTAATCAGTACCCACCTATCAGAGTCCCATCTAGTGAAGAGTCCCACAAAAGGCGGTTCATTTTCTTCACCTATAAGTTGAGGATCAGCAACTAAGAGAACACGAAGTGGCTCATCTTTGTCCAGGTTTGGTGTGGTCAAGGGTCGTCCAGAACTGTCCTTGAACTCTGCCCAGTGTCGACGCTTTAACAATCCACTCAAGACTTCCGTGTAAAACATTAAACAACATAGGACACCAAGAACACAAAGAAACTTCCATTTTCGACCCATTTAAATAATAGAATGACAGGACAAATGGGTGAGGGTCAGAAAATGTGGACTGATGG
Source organism: Protaphorura glebata (assembly GCA_034694305.1). Taxonomy (NCBI): domain Eukaryota; kingdom Metazoa; phylum Arthropoda; class Collembola; order Poduromorpha; family Onychiuridae; genus Protaphorura; species Protaphorura glebata. The sequence continues at coordinate 2,859 of JAQFYE010004642.1, forward strand.
ATATGTGATTCTAAGAAATGAATTTGATTGACTGATATGCCTCAACCCATGGTCTTCAAATTTATTTATTGACACTGATTTAAATAAGTCACTGTTGACAAAGAAAAGAAAAACTTCGAAGGATCACTCCGACGGAACGGAAGTGATTGCAGATCCAAAGAAAAGTGTGAACATTTGAGTCGTCGTATTTCCCGCTACCCGCGACTGGCGGCAGTAGATTGAAAATTCAGGTGAAATTGAAAGTGAAAGTGAATTGTTTGTTTTTATTAAGGAGAAGCGTCAACAAACTTTTCAGGGTGCCCGGGGAGGGGAACGGTGAAAATTTGCAAAAAAGGGTGTTTCAAAAGCTTTTACTTCGGAAACTATTGCGGGGCCAAGCCGAAGAACCCCCCAATATGAGATTTTCCTTTGTTTAGATTTCTGAGCCAAATGAAATAATTGGGGTCAATGACCTCACGCCAAAGCGATTTTTAATGCCATTTTAATGACATTTTATTTCAACTTTGACTTTACTCGATGCCAATAATTATTTCATTCCATTTCGGTCAATAAATTTATTTAATTTAATTTAAACAGCATCACCGAAATGGAAATAATTAAAAATTGACTTTCAAGTGAAACTATGGAAATGTCTGAACCACCTTTTCACTTCTCCTAGGCAACACAATTCAGTTTTTGAAATACACAGTCAGGTGGACTCCACGTTGTTTGTTGTTAGGCCTCTGGGCCTAACGACAAACAACGTGGAGTTGCCCTGGGTGGACCAAATTCGAAATACCACGAAGGTTTTCAGAATCCAGTAAATTTTGGAGAAACTGAAATAGCCATACTGTACAAAATGCGATTAGGAATAGGAAGTGCAAGTCTAATTCTGTTCTGGACATTTCATTGGTTTACCGCCCAGAAACTCGATTTTACCCAGCTATCCTAGATCTCGACACGTGTAATTTTGCTTTTCGAGAAAAATTCAAGAAGGCAAAATTCAGTTTTATGAAGAATTTTCAAAGACTTGCACTTGCGAGATGGACTTGGTCTTCTTAATGTTGCATGAAATCCAGAATTTAGCTTTGGTTTTCACGATCTCTCTTTCCAAATTTTGGCCAAGCCCCCTTAAGATGCCTTCGTTTGTGTGTCGCAAAAGTATAATATGTAACCATCGCGGTGTGTTATTCATACATATAAAGGACTTGACCTTAACGTAATTTCGCAACTTGTTTACAACAAATTATAAACAAAGGGGTGGGACTTACTTTTGCGACAGACACGTGTTCAGAAGATTTATTTGTGCGTGGTGCCTTGGCGCATATTAATCGTCTTACATTCCAAGCGTGAGTCCCAAATTCCACTCGCATTCTAATAAGTTAATATAGTTTATTTCTTTTATTATCAAGAATTTCGGTTGTCAGCACTGTTGTCGCCACTTACAAGGGAACCACCCGAGGTGACGCTCCAACCTAAACCCGCCACACACTTTTTCACACCAACTGGGATCCCCTGACATTAAGAAAGTTAAAACTCGTCTGTACAAACTCAGTGCTATTTTTTTGCCTATCTTCGCAAAGGTCAAAAGAGTTCCTGAGGTCCCTCCTTTGAACAATTTTTATTTTGAAATTCGAAATAATTCTTTTCTCAAAATCGTGAAATTCTCTTACATTCTTGAATATTACCAGTCAGATTATTTCAATTTTTTTAAAAATAAAAATGCGTTTGAAGGATACCTCTAACATTGACACGAAATGCAAAATGGAGAATATTGGCACCTATTTTAACCCACGATTTCACTTTTTTCGAAGGGGGGACCTCAGGAACTTTTTTTTTTCAAAGAAAATAATAGTACTACATTTGTGCAAATGAGCTTTAACTTTTTCATGTCAGGAGATCGCAGTTGGTGTGAAAAAGAGGAGCGTCACCTCGGTTGGTTCCCTTGTTAGATCGGAATTGGACCAAACTCTCGGTCATTCAGTTTCACTTTCCTTTCACCCGTGATTTGATTTTTTAGCTTGACGATTCAAAATCGATGATCCGCAAATTTGACAAATGATATTAAAAATTCATAAAAAATTAACCAATCGATGCTGAAGTGAAGATTGATTTTGAAAAGGAAATTACTTCGGGTGACCCTTGGGCCCCGAAAAACGAAGCAGTCTGACTGCTGGTAATGGTAATGATGCAACGAGCTTTTTAGGTCGTCGCGTCGGGTCGGACGACCTTATTGGGAACGAACTGAAAACCTTGACGGATAAGTTAAGAAAAACTCGTCACGAGCTAATCGGGTAGTATAAACAACAGTGCGGTATAAAACTCTTTACAAAATGTACATTATCACTTTCCTTCTGAGTATGGATGGTGTCATCGCTAGGGCCAGACAGAGTATTGCCAGCCGAATTGTAACACAAAATATCCGGAAAACATTACTAATGCAAAGGAAATAAATTCTCATTCTCCTTCCAGCATGAAATCACCGTTAGCCACCTGGATACAATAGACAATTCTTCGCGGTTCTAATGTTGAATAACGTTTATTTATTACGTGTTTGGCCGAAGTATAAAAAGTAATAATAATAATATATTATGTCTTACAATTCCTGAAGAAATATTTCGTCAGCACATTCATAATAATATATAATATGGTCCTCTTTTTGTCAATCTTATATAGACACGTCAGAGAAAATCATACGTAAACACACCAATATATAAGAGGTATGACTTAGCTATAGTATGTATGGATGTGTAATTATAATACTACTACACTGTCATGTCGACGAACGAATCCATGTGGATGATGTTTCGCTGTATTTGCATGACTCACATTCCCGATAAATTGTTTATTCTGTGAGGTTCTTTTCCTCCGAAAACTTTTTGACTTTTGAGCCACTTGTGGCATGAGACTGTCTTCGTACTGCTCTCGTTCCCTAAAATTATCAAGGTATAATATTAGGTATAATACAAGGTACAATATTGTTAAATAAAGGTTTACTTTGGTTTTCATTCAGTTTAATTACAGTCATTAACATAACAACAATGCGATGGTCAGTGTGACGACTTTGATGTTTACGTTGTGTGAACTGTGAACTATGGAATTGATGACTTAAATAAGTACGTATCCAATCCAATCCAAACTAGTGATTCATCAGTAGAAAAATATTTTTCAAGTATGAAGATAGATTACTTATGGACTTACATAAATACTGATCTCCCGCTATCGGAAGAATGAGAGTGACAACAAGTGCATTGTCCATCCGAACCGTCGATTCCGGAATCATTACTAGACGGAAGTGAAATCTCCCGAATTCCAACAGCTCTAAATGGCTTCAAAGGTCCTTGATCCCTAGGGTCTGACCCTATCTTAGGATTTATAAATCTTCCAGGTTTCCTGAGTTTTCTGCAGTCTGGGCAAATCGAATAACCATTTGCCTTTAAATTGTAAGATAATCGATTATTGTGAGAATGCCCATCACGATGTATTTCTGGGGAATCGGTGTAAGTGTCACTCGTGTTTTCGCTTGTTCCTTCACTCATGATAGGGTCACCTGGGAGGGCCATGGGGAATAAAACGGGACGGGCTGGTGGGTTTGCAATTGTCCGTGACATTGCCATTTGTTTTTGGAGTCGAACTTCAACTGGCATTGTGGACATACGAGGTAAGCGTCTTCGATGTCGACGTTTTCGACGAACACAAGCTACAGATACCGCAGCAATCAATCCTCCAATGAAAATTACTGCTGAAAGGGTTAGAACAGCGATTTCACCGACGTATAAGTTGTGGTTTCTTCGACTGGCCGGTCGTTCAGTTTCAGTCATGTTAACGGCTCGTCTTGGAGGGGGCGTGAATCCATGAATTATTCGTGGTCCATCTTTCGTAGTGATATTTGGGAATGGGGTTGAAGGCACTTGTTCTACTTTTGTCTGGTTTCGTTTCTTCATTGGGACAACTACTTTGAGGACAGCTGGTGTCATTGTCACTCTCACGAGAGCTTCGTTTGGTTCTAAGAAAAATTTAAAAGCTCAATATTGTATGATATATATCTCTTTGAAGTCGGCCAAGGTAACTCTTTTCATGTAAAACGCAGAACGACCTGAAACTGCTGAAATAGGTTGGTCATTTAAGTTCTTTTATTCAGGTCAAAAATTTCGGAGAGCTATTTTCAATATTTGGACAAATTTTAAGAATTTTAAAAATGTTAAAGTGTCCCAGCTTCTCCGATGAAGGTTCTTTTGACAGATGAACATTATTTTATGACTAATTCTTCAATTATAGTACATAGTACATTATTGTCTGAGATCCCAATTGCGCTGATCTTTCCGCGCATTGTAGATGCTGAGATACGCAGAGCGCAATACATAATATAGTAATATGTATATAGGAAAGAATCAAAATCTTATGCATGTAACAGTCCAAGAATTTCACACAACAATAATAAATTGAGGAAATTCTCTCAGCCAATCTGATTTTTACAGGAAATGTGGTTACCTTGCGAGACTAAACTCTAATTTATTGTTGCTCAGAAATTTTAACTACCAAAATTGAAAATAATTACCCAAGAACCTGTCCGCTATTTTGCTGGCTTGCCTCGTGTCAAATCCCTTCGTTTGTTTCCTATTTTGAGATCTCACAAGAAATTCGTAAGTTCTTCCATCATCTAACGCTTTCGTGATAAATAATTTCCCGGTCGTTGGTTCTATTCTAAACATCGTTATGACAGATTCATCCCCTAAAAGTTCAAAATCATTTGGATATCTTTTATACTTCTCAGTCAAATTGAATTTAATCAAACTGTGAGGAAACGTCACATCCCTCTTCACTTGAAAAGTATAGACTTCTCGATCAAATTTTCTCTCTTTTGTTTGATTTTCCGGAGATCTCGAGTCCAAAACTCTTATCAATACCCATGCCATTGAACTTAAACTTTGCTCCCCTAAATCGGAAGCAACCACAGTCACATTAAACTCATTTTGCACGTCAAAGTCTAATTTTGTCTGTGTAAAAACGGATCCATTTTTGGAGTCAATGTAGAATTCTTTATGATGATTATTCAGATGGAAGAGAACCAGCCCATTTCCATTGCTTGGGCTATCACTATCATTAGCAAACACTTGTGTCACGAGCGAACCAACTGGTATATTATCCTTTACACTTGTACGATAAATAGGGATGATTTCTCCAGAGGCAGAATATTTGGCAGTACTCATGAAATTGTAAAACTGTGGTTTTCCATCGTTAAGGTCTTTAATATGAATATCGACTTCAACAACAGATTCCATTGGTGGGTTTCCTTTATCTGTGGCGATAGCTTGAAATGTATACCTCGATATTTTCTCTCGATCTAAATCTCCTTCCGCAATTATTTGTCCAGTTTTTGAATCAATCACAAATGGTAACTTCCCAGAATAATCCGTTTTCTCCTTTTCTTGCAGTCTGAACATTATTTCTCCATTCTTACCAGAATCTCCGTCCTTAGCCGATAATTTCCCGATGTCAAGTCGGCTGTAGTTTCCCTCAAGAATTTCGAACGTATACCAAGGTTTAGAAAATACTGGGATGTGGTCATTCACTGGTATAAGGATAAAAAAAAAGCCTTAATTAAAACTAACTTGAATAAAAATATGAATAAAGTTTTGAAAAATTACCGTCAACAACAACAATTTTCACTCCTGTATATGTTCGAAGTCCACCACGATCAGAGGCAGTAATATTCAAGGCATATTCCGTATCCGGTTTAAGGTGTTTCGCCACACTGATCTCTCCTGTAACTCTGTCAATGACAAAGTGTTTCTCTTTGTTCCGACTAAACAGATATTGCTTGTCTGTGAGATAAGTAAACTTATCTCCGATTGAATTGCTGTTTTCGGATACAATTCGATAAAATATTTTGCTATTATCCCCCATGTCACGATCACTTGCTAAAACACGAGCTATACGAGTCCCCACAGCGATTGTCTCAGGAATGACAATTGGTTCCGTGTTAGAAATTTCTACGGACACAGGCTGTGATGCACTAGAACGCAAAAGTTCTCTTGGACCAGATGATTGGTCCAACTCAGGAGGGTCAAGAACAATGTTCTGAAAGAATACAGGTGCATTATCATTCGTGTCGTCTATGAAAATGGACAAAGGGACCTTTGAAGACAAATTTCCAGAGTCTGTAGCAATTAGTTCCAGGGAGTAGAATTGTTTCTCCTCTCGATCCAATAGAATATTTCCCACGTACAGTTTCCCCGTCAGCGGGTCAACTCTGAATCTATCCGCTCCAATTCCTGTCAGCTCAATCTTGAACTTTGCATTTGATCCTTCGTCAGGGTCGACAACTCGTACCGGAAGATCCATTGAAATAGGCGTTCCAGGATTTGAATTTTCACGCACATGCCCCTCATAATTCTTTTGCTCGAAGTGCGGCGCGTTGTCGTTCGCTGAAAATGGTATGCAAATATTAATAAGAAATTTATTTTATTACAGTTCAAACAAAAGGAAGTTGCCCTTACCATCTTTTACATTCACGAATATTTGATAGACCCCTTGGCCTTGAATTACACCCCGGTTTTGTGAGATGACTGTCAGCAAATGCCTGGATACAAAATGGAGGCTTAAATAATCCGGATAACAGAGCAAAGCAACAGGCACAACTACTCTCATTTGATCGGATTTGAAAGATGTAGAAATTTTATGCAGAGACTTTGATTGATTGAAATTGGGTCAAATGAGTTTTTATTGTATTGCCAACTGTATTATCAAATGCTTTCTTAGTACAAGCATAATTTGGATGACGATAATAGATTTAGTCTATCCCGAATTTCCGAACAAATATAGCAGTTGAAGATCAAAGACTACATTGAATTACAATTGCGAATCAATCAATCTCTCGAATCAGGGTCCTGAGAAATGATGTCCATCTATAATGTATTCGTGTACGGCGCGCTCATTGATTGCTACACGGACATTCTAAATTTTATTCTAATTCTAAATTCTAAAGTTCACTCCGTGAGGTGGGCTGAGACTTTAACATACTCAGCTCGGTAACCGCAACATTATTATCGTAAGTTCCAAACAAATCATCCTAAACGAAGCGAATTCCTTTCTGATAGAATTACCTTGCTTTCTCTTCCCGATCCAGTCCCTTCAAAGTGTACACAGTCCCATCTGTGGATATTGCAAACTTGTCGCGAGCATCAAAGTTAGCTAAAAGAAATTCCATGGCACTTGTATCTCTCCCCGAATTACGGTCTGTCAGTCCGAATTCTTTTCGAAGATTCCCTACTACTGCCCCGCCAACGTTTTCATCCACAAATAGTTCGATTGGTTCCGGATGACTACCATCAGATGCTCCATCTACTGGATCCACAATATGAATGCTCACATTGGTAGTCAACGTGTGACGACTATCTGTCACGTAAGCCTCGAAATCGTACTGATTACGCGGGTACTTTATTAACTCATCCACCACTGCAATTATTCCGGTTCTCTCTTCAATTGCGAAAGGAACTAAAGAAAACGACACAAATTGTTAAATTTCGATTATAATAAACTGACGATGCCGGGTATACCCTGAAATTATTTCAGAATAGCAATACTTTGTGGGTAAAATTCTATCGAAAACTTGACCGACTTTATCGGATAAGATTATTTGCGAAAAGTCTAGTAAGATATTTTAATTTTCTCACCGCCTTCGTAGTAACTGTGGAGCAAGTCATACACAGTATATTTTGGATCCAAATCTCTGACTTTGACCTGACCCACACTCGTTCCGATTCCAACCTGAGTTCCAACCCAGAATTCATACGGTGACCCTATAAATTCTGGGGAGTGTGCTTTCCCAGCTTTCACAACGTCAATTTGTACAACGGCAAGGGAGTATCGACGCTCACTTGGATTTGACGGCTGGTCCGCTGCCTCCACCAAAAGTGTGTACTGAAGTTTTGGTAACGGTCTTTCGAGTAAATAAATATAACCACTTTTCGAGTCAATTTCGAAGGGTAAATCTTCAACAGACCCATTCGACTTTTGCAAATCATATACAACTTTTCCATTCCCACCCAAGTCTGGATCCTCCGCTGTAATCTTAAAGCAAAATACATTCATTTCATCTCAATTATTGTGAGGAGACAAATGAACTGAATTATTTGGTGAAAACTTTTCAAAAATTAAGTTCTTACTTTTCCAACTACAGACCCTATTTCGGAGTCGATCGTCACTTGGAATTTATAAAGATTTGATGGAACCCACCGAGGAGAATTCTACACAAAAGAATCACACGTGTACAGCGTTATAATGCGAAATTGGTTGAATTTTGGGAAATTACATCATTTGAGTCGAGGAGGTAGATTACAAGGCGAGCGTGACTTTTAACGCCGACTCCAGCAACGTTGGGGACTTTCTCCTCTGCTATTACTTTGAGTTTTACCGATTCAACTTTCTCACGGTCAAGTTGAGATTGGTCTCGAACTGTCAACCAACCGCTTTTTGGGTCAATTGCAAATGGACTAGTTCGTTCTTCTAATTTGTACGTGAACTCTGCATTTTCTCCCTGAAATCGAGCCGAAAAGCGATTCATATATTCAAAGTTAAACCTTTCCTTGCAATAATGAATTCGGGTAATTTTGAATTAAAAATTGGTGTACCTGGTCCGAATCCCTTGCATAAACTTGTACCACGCTAAATCCGTTTGGTAAATTCTCCATTATGCTGATATTGTAAACATCAACTTCAAACACTGGGAAATTGTCATTCTGCCGATACAATTTTATATGGAAATAAATACATGATTTGGAGCGAGATAACATTAGTCAGAGTTCTTACGAGATCTATTATGGCCAATTCTACTCTGGCCAGACCAAATTTGGTAGGATCATCTATTTGACGAGCACGGATTTGTAAATCAAACGTGTTGCCGTTAAGTGCTTCGCGGTCCACATCTCGTACCAAGTAAAGTGTTCCATTTTCAGAGTCAATTTCAAAATACTTCAATTCATTCCCTGAAACTAAATCGTACTGAACGGTCGCGTTGATTGCAAGATCTTGATCGTAAGCAGCAATTGGGGTTGGGAATACAATTTCTTGTCTTATCGAATCATTCTAAGAAATAATTACGTTAGGAATTAATTGATTCCTCGAAAGCCATTGCGATCACAAAGTACAATCATTGTGACTAACTTACTGACAACGGGTATGATTCCTTAATTTGTGTTCGATACACATTTTTAGTGAATATGGCAGGCAAGTCATCGTTGTCTTGAACGGTAACGTGGACCGTCGTAGTTGCAGAGAGGGGTGGATTCCCGCGATCCTTTACGCATTAAATGAAAGTAATTTAATCTATGAGATATTTGTAAGAAGACCTATTTTAAGGCTTTGTTCAATTAATTTCATTCTGAAAAATCAATTATAAAGTGTAGTTGGATTGCATAATATTGAATTCAGTAAGGAGATAATAGAAAGATTAAGTCAATAATCGGAAGCTTATTAACGTAGGTCCATTGTTATGTATGCACATTTGCATGGCTTTTAAGATCAAAAGCGTGTGGTTAACTAGTCCCTTGATGAATTAATTAAACCATGGAAGTATAAAGTTTTGTGTATAAGTACATACAGAGGCCATAATCACGAGATGAAAGTCGTGATCGCCTGAGTCGTAATCGAGACTGTTTTTGATGACCAGGGCAGGACGGTGGCTACTTTCTAAACCAAACTTCTCGTCTTCATTTCCTCCAATTATTGAGAAGTGAATGTCTGAGTTCGCTGTGTTGGGTTTATCCAGATCCACGGCGCTGATCCCTCGAAATACGGTTAGGCCTAAAATACGTACACCGGAAATCAGGCAATAAGAGCAAATCTTGAAAACGATATTAGAAGAATACGACCATCAAAAGGTATCCATTGACTTGTCTGACATAAATTAGTCAACTTGTTTATTATTTCCTGAGTATTAAAGCTGTATGGTAATTCGAAAGCACAGCATTTGTAGAATATACTCACATGGGTTCATCTTGCAATGGAGTACACATTTAGTAGTATTTAAAACAGAAGTTCGTTAATAAGATAAGTTATTCGCAAATGTGCTCTCAGATGATGGATTAATTAGCGAGGAACAAATGGTTAGAATGACAGTATACTTTTATAATATTCTACTTACGATCATACGACATATGTTTGTTTGTTTGTTTGTTTTTCTATTAGAGTGTTAACCCCTGCATTCAAACATACAGAGTATGCGTGTTGATTG
>JAQFYE010004643.1:0-13069 GCA_034694305.1 Protaphorura glebata
AATGACTTTGTGTAACCAAAACATAAGCTATCCTAAATATGTAAACTGAGTATTTTTGGTTGCATTTGTTATATCGCTACACCGGGCAGCACAACAACCTTACGAGGGTGCTGAATCCGTTAATAAATAAATAAATAAATAAATATAGGGTAGGGTTATATTTGAAAATGAATGTGAGAGATTGGTGACAGACTCACACTTTCATTTTAAAACCATAAAATTGAATTTACCAGAGGTCATTGACACGGACAATCTTCCCCAAAGTACAACCGGTCGATTTCAGGTTACTTTAACCCGGTAGACTTCCTATCTGTATATTTTACAAGTCCACTTGAACCTAAAATTGAAAATGATTTAATTGCACTACTCCTTTATGACAGTACTTAAAATAATTCTGCGCATTATTTTCATCAGTTGACTTTTAAGCCTCCACACAATCTGGTGGAATACATTATTGTATATTTGTATCAGACCCAGACATGAACTCACGTCATTGCTGCAGAAAGTTCATTTCATTTCTATAATGATTATTGTTCCTTGCATAAATTCTACAATTCTACGGCACTATTCTTATCAGTTATCGGTTCCTGGGTGCAGAAAATATAATATTGACAGACTGTATAAAATGCTCAACTCCACATATCGCCTTAACATTCACATTGAAATCTTTCACAATAAAATTTATCGCCATGGCATGATGGGAGTTTGAGAAATTAATGCCGGGCCCCGTCTGTGTCCGATAAAATGGGAATGGCAGGCAAATGTGATAATTTCGATAAGGAAAGACACTTAACAAACAAAATTCACAATTTACTATGTTTATCTAAGCAAATGGGCATTGAGCAAAAAAATTTCGCCACTCATTCATCACATATTAAAAAGGGCGTTACCAATTTTGTGCTCAGGTTAAAAGTAGTTCAGAATTAAAATGTGTCGCCGAGTGAAAAGAAAACGATCGAATTTGAGAAAAACATGGCGAGCTACCTTGCATTTTAAATTGTGGCAACTTTTCTCATTGTGTATCTTTTCTAATTAAAACACGCAATGAGTTATAGCATCCCGCGTCATGATTCACACAAGGGAATCTCTAGTCTAAAAATGCGCGACTCGTGCCCAAAAAGCATTGAATAAGTGGTAAGGCCCTTTCTCTTTCGTCCATGTAGACTTTAAAGTCAATAACTGGACATTCCAGTAATTGGATGAAAATGAAGAATCGTATTAGAAATGGAACAATGATGTCACCGTACATTTTTAATCGAAACGACTAAACGAAATAACAAAGACGAAATGTGAAAGTACTTGAAAATAATTTTTTAATGAGAATTGAGCATTATGAATGCGATTCGTGATTAATCAGACTTTCACGAAAAATAATGTTTTCCGGTAAACTATCAATTAAAAAGCACTTTAAATCAACACGACTTCAAATCATTAAAGTCCACCGTATCAAATTTATTCAGGTGTAAGCGTAATGTAAATAAGTAAAATGTTTCATACATAATATGATATGTTGTATTTTACACAAGCAATAATTGTTCATATAACATAAAGTTTGATGATTTTCAAGCACAGTAAATTCTATACATATAATATACTAGTAAAATATTCTTAATTAATTGTAAATAGTTAATTAATTGCTCAGATTGTAGGTTTGATTGTTCTTGTTTTATTTTATTTTTAGTTTCTTTCTTTTTATTGATTACAAATAACTAATTTTAGATAATCTTAACTCCACTAAAAAGTCAGACAGCATAACGTTACTTCTTGCATGGCAGGTAATTGCTAATTGCTAATGATTAAGCTCACTCTCTGGATTGTTTCGTAAATTGACATACCGTATTTACCGAATTTGTACGATAGCCTTTACCTGAGAGACCAAATAGGTCCTTTTATTTTGTAAGTCTTTCTAATTCGGTAAATACGGTAGAAATAAATGCATTTAGTCTCCGACATTATCATGGTAAATCGTCACTTGGATTATCTTGGCAAGTCAAATAAAACAAAACTAAAATTAAGTACTGTGCACGCAAGCACAATTGTGAAGCATTTTTCTTTGTTCCATAATTAAGTATATGCATATTTATTTCAAAATATAATCACTAATCACTGGCTAAAATATTTTGTTACAAAAGGTTCTCACGCTTAAACGTTGATTGACATGATTGATTATTAACTTGTTGATTGTTCCGGTTCCATTAAATTATAAATATCTAAACTCTATTAAAAAAATTCATTGTTTAAAAATTGGACGATATTCTCTACGTGGACATTTTTCTTTAAGTACCAGTAATAATAATATTAGTCCTTCGTAACTCATTTTAATAAATGCAAATACAGTCATATTGTATTGAAATACAAACCACTCTTAGGAGAGTTTAAGTCATAAAATGCTTATTAAGTTGATTTGCGTAGCAAACCATAAATTTAATTTGTTTATAATTCGAGACACTCATTGAACATTAGAATTAAAATTAAGCTTGAGTGCACGTAATAGAAAAGCGTAATGGATTTACCATATGGTTCATAGGAATCTATTTTGTATTCTTTTCTTTTTAAAACTATTTTAGCACAACGAGTACACATGGCTTGGCATGGCTTAGTTGCAAAAATATGGGTTACGATTGTGACATTTTTGGCAGTGTCAAGTTTTTTGAACCCTGAATGTCATGTTCGTGGCATCGTGGCTAAGCGTAAAATATTTTTTTTAAATGCAAAAGTTACCGCCGCCCTTCATGGCTTCCTTTGTGGCCTCGGCGAAATTGTACTAAGATTGTAGGACCCGCGAACTTTAAGTAGTAAATACTTACTAGTTTAAAATAACTCATTTAAGGGTAACTCAGGAATCAATGTCCCTGATTTAAAGAGGTAAAATGGAAGGAAATTTGTGCTTCGTTTTCAAAAAACAAGCTCGTAAATAAATGCAAAGTTGTAAAAAAAAATTGGAAAGAATAAAAAAATTAAGAGACCTGAGCAAATTCATTTTTAAAAATGGATGTATTCAAATAGGAGGGACTTTATGGAATATTTAGCTCTTTTGAGCTATTTTGAAGCAAAACAAATAGAAAATCAATCAAATCATACTAAACTCAAATGTCTAATTAAAAAAAAACGATTCAACCATGCAACACAATCATATGTTATGTATAATTATTTGTCCGAAGCTCTGGACAAAATATGGAAAGTAATAATACAACCGGAATCAAAACATGGTTTTGATTTTATATAAAGCTGGAATGCCCGCATTGGATTCTTGGACTATTTCCACAATAAGGATCGATAGAGGTCACTCTATTTTATATTTACGAAGACCACTCATCTTTGATTGTTTGACCATGCGCTTGCGCAAGGTCAGCATGCAATGTAATGCACCTGGACATAATAGGATTATTATGACAATTTCCTGAAAATTGTATTGGTAAGTATTGATAGTCTTGCAAGTTACAAGAGTCGAAGGTGATTGTCCTATTATTGTCAATAGGAGAAGTTACCGGAGATGAAGCCATGACCAGAACTGAGGGTCTGGTAAGGCGTTGATTATCATCCATCATTGGACTTTGACTTTTGGACAAGATTGACCTCTGAGAATAATTGGATTCGTTTTGACCTTCAATAGTTTGTGATTGTTTACTGGCCTCTAACCAACGTGTCTTCAATTTCCCTGGTTTGGGTCGGTGGATATGAAGTCCATCTCCTGGATTTGTGTTCATTTCTTCAGATTTCGTTGTCGTGATACAATTACTCTGAGTGCTGACACCCATTGGGGTCACAGCTAAATTCCCATAAGACATACAATTCACACGAAGTCCTTTGTTGTTGTCACGGTCAGGATTGGTCACCGTCGGGGTTGAAACGAGATGGTCTCTACGAGTCTCGATTTTCAGCATGTATTCTTCATCCCCTGAAGAACAAGAGATTTTCATGGCCGATGGTTCATCATCCCCATGACCTCCCATATTTTCTTGTTCTGACTCTGAGCGTCGTTTATTCTTTGTACGAGGGACCTTTGGAGGTGTATTCACCTTCGCGGTCATTTCACGGTCTCGTTTGTATCTGTCAAAGAGAGATAAATTCAACCCAGTCAGTACACACTTGACCACCAAAATTATCTTAAATATCATAGCCTAGGTCTATAGAGATGTCTAGACGACCACTGGTTACTTTTAACTCTTCCTATTAGCAAATAAAAATGAACAACGAAGGATAAACAACGTTGTTTGCCTGCACTTGAGTTCATTACCTCCACCTCCACCTCCACTGTCAAATCAAAATGCAAATGCAATTGAAGGGCTGGCTAAAAAGTACTTCAAAGATAACGGTTGTCAAGGATTTACAAAAAAATCATAATTTTTACACGCAAAACTTCAAATCAAATAAATCCGACGTGCCCAGGGTTATATACGATAATTATTTGCTCGCAAAAGTTATGCCCATGTACACATTTACCAGATATCCTCATCCCCTACCCTGAATGAATTATTTACTCTTCTAAAAGTCCAACACCAGATGTTGACAATCTATATCTTCCTTTTTTTTGAGAACATAAAATTCTGAGAAAAATTAAATGATTCACCCACCTTTCTAGCCAGATTGCAACTTGTTCACCTTGTGAAGCATCCTGGGATGTAATGGGACGAAGAATGAAATCGTTGCATCGTCTAAGCGCTGCATTAGGATGTGATGGACAATGTCGATTGGCATGAGTAAAACGTACCGGACACCTTTAAATCAAAATTAATAAGTTGTTATTCAGTTTTTTAACTAATTACCTGTCCCAGGCGACCATGTCTGGGTCTAAGTGGTCAAAATTATGGTTGTGACACAAGGTATAGAACACGCAGGGCCGGTCTGACGAATTTAACAAGGCGTAGTGTAAGATAACGTCCGTTCGCTTTGACCAGGTGGTCGCAATTTACAGGGAATACAGCAAAGTCTAGCTTGGAGACCATACCAGGTAGCCATGACAAAGTGGCTTAAGGAATATAACGGGGTGTATCGTAAGATCGGAGGAAACATGATCCGGTCGTTTTGACCAGGTGGTCGCAAGTCACAGGGAATACAGCAAAGTGTAGCTCGGGGCGGAACAGACTACGTGACAGTGTATACATCATAGGGAATATAACATGGAGACAAGACCCGGTCGTCTGAACCAGGTGGCCCGAGGACATGTTTCACTAATTTAGATAAAATGTCAAAATTCTTACCCATTTTCTGAGCAGACGAAAGGTTTTTCTCCAGCATGAAGTCTCTGATGTGTTTTGAGTTGTCCACTTTGTGTGAAAGCCCTTCCACAGTCTGGGAAATCACAGGAGTAAGGTTTTTCCCCTGTATGAGTCCTTAAATGTGCTTGTAGAGATTTTTCCCGGGGGAAAACCCTTGTACAAAATTGACATTTGATTGAACTTGGTGATGCAGAACCTTGAAGGATGAGACTTTGGACAACGTCTGACCTTGGACGACCCCTCCGTTTATTTTCACTCTCAGAGTCAGGGGATTGGGCACCACTGGAACACCTTGAATTGGAATCCAGATTCCATTCCTCAAAGTCCTCACT
Source organism: Protaphorura glebata (assembly GCA_034694305.1). Classification (NCBI taxonomy): domain Eukaryota; kingdom Metazoa; phylum Arthropoda; class Collembola; order Poduromorpha; family Onychiuridae; genus Protaphorura; species Protaphorura glebata. Next base: position 5,552 of record JAQFYE010004643.1, read on the forward strand.
GATTGTTAATTCCATGCTGTTGCTGTTATTGTGTAAATCTTGTTTCATGATGATCAGTTCCTCAGGAGTTGTAGTCGTAGTCGATGGTATCATAAAATGATCACTTCCAGTCCTTTCTCCAATAATTTCTTTATAAAATCCTCTTTTGAACAAAGACTTCCCTTGAATTTGATTATTATTTGTCGTCGAGTCCGCCAGTGCAAGATTTTTCCGTATATTTTTATTATTCATTGCTCCAGAATGATTTCACCTGTGTGAATGAAGTGAGAATGATTTGAGTCCAAAACATTTATAATATTAAATTACTTTTAGTATCGTACATGAGATTTTTATAGCAACCCAAAACTCTCAACCACTTCAAAACCTCCACTTTGTCAACAACTGTCGAGTTCAACGAATTCTAGCGTTTTACTTAATGTATTTACGTTCACCCCAGTCAGACTCAGACTACTGGCTATTTACTAGAAAATAAAGTGAGAAATTGGAAAATACAAGTAAACGTCTGGTCGGCGCCCGCCGGTCATCCCTTGTCCACCCTGTAATGCATTACTCATCAATTTATCAACTACCTAATAATAAAAATTAAACAAAAACAGAAAATGACATGCAGCTTGCGACGGTAATCATCAAGGTGTGTGTATGTCCGAAAAAACATTTCCACCTTTTAATCAAATTTTCTTTTGTTTTGAAGTTTTTGACCATCAGAGGTCTGTCCTAAATTCCCATAATTATTTTGGCATGTGTACTCATCATGTCAGTCATAACCCATGTGCCTTTGCCCCGTGCCCAAATCCCAATCTTTTTACGTGTATCCTCGCAAATGTAATCTTTGTGTTTTTTAACAAGATTCAGGAGCACCTGCACGTAGAAAATGCATGCACATCACATCTTTTTATTTTTCTTAAAGCCATCATCATAAGCCATATGGCGGACCCAAGGATTTTTAGCGGGCTTTTTTCTGGACATGAAGCCGTATCCTGTCCGTCCGTTTCTTTTTTCTTTATGTGAACAGACCAGACACCTAATTTTTTAATACCACTGTTGACCGTAATATGTACTTGAGGTTTTAGGGCCAGGTGGTTCAAGAAAGAGAAGAGGATGGACAGGATGGTCCATTGTCCATCGTCTTCTTAATTCTAACCGCAGACAGACAATGCAATAGTGCTAGTAATGGCCTGAAGGTCCCACCCGCCAAATTGACCAGCCAAAGTGCATGATGATTTGAGATTAAATTTAACTACACCGTCAAATCCAACTCACATGTCCGTATGTAACGTCGTAATTTAACTCACTTCCCTTCTCCGTCTTGTCTTGTGGCCGCTCAGACCCAATCAAATTTTAATTTATTAGTCTTTGTGATTATCATTGCGTATATAGCAGAGGTAGAGGTTCGACTAACTAACTAACTATTGTCCCGCGCTAATTTACTTTGTGTAATATAAACGGAACAGATGGGCCACTTCGGACTCGGACTTGGACTTGGACTAGGTCTTTGTCTAATTTGTACATTATGCCCGCCTCAATGCCAAAAACCAGACAGACCTGATTTTTTTTTTGCATTCTCATAGTTTGGATTAATTGGGTTTAACTTTTAGTTTTTACACATATGCGTGTCAGCTGGACATCAAATGCGTGGTTACTTAACATTTACATTACAGTGTAATCAGAGTAAACTAGTTTAAAAACGGCTTGTTTTTTAAAAGCGGGAATCCTTCCTTTACTTGGGTGTATAATGTGCGTATGTATTTTGATCTTTTATCTTTATTCAAATTATCGTCGATTTCGACTAAAACCGATTTTATCCGGAAGTATTTTGGTGTTATTATTAGATTTTCATGACAAAATTAGAAAACTTTCGTAAGTGTGGCGATACTACGCTGTTGTATCGAAAATTGAGACATTTTCTTCAAATCGGGCATATTGATTCATTAAAATTGAGTCATTATTGACATACGATCAATAAAATTGTCGAAGGAATTTGACACGTATTGTCTCCAACATAAAACGTCCAGTTGGGTCACTCGTCACTCACCCTCACAAAATGTCCAGTATATTTAATAAAATTTAAATGTTTGCCAAAAATTTGTTATCTCATATGCAGAACCTTATGTATGACCTCAACTTTGCCAAATGTCTTGCCATTCCCAGTCATGATTGTGATATTGTACGAAAACTAACCATTGCTGGGTTTTAATCAGAAGATTTAATTGAGATGCAACTTTATAAACCGAGTTTATCAACCAAATAACTAACATACACAACCAGGACGGCACGCGGTATTTCGTCTGGTTCAATGTAGCATGTGCTCTCAAGCATGCATGCATGGAATACATAATAAGTAATCTTTTATGGAGACGTTGACGTACATGAACATTCTATGTGTAGTTGACCTGTGACATGGACTCATAATTTTATGATGATTTGTTGGGGTCATCGCGGCAGCCAGTCACAATAACAATTACAATGTGAGCGAATGAACCCGAGATTAAGTTAATGATATTAGCATTAATTCAAACTCATGTTGCCCCGAAGTATTACGCCAGAATCGTGTGCGTTGCGTGTGCGTAAGATTCGGAAATTTTTTAAAATCAATTTAATTTAAAATCCGAATTCGTTTTTCTATAATGGGACCTGGCCATAATCGGATTCGGGATTTCCATGAATGAAGATGGATTTTTTTTATTGATTCGGATTCCAACTCGCTAGGAGCAATCCTGTAAAGATAAGCCAGTCTTGCAACATGTATTTTTGCACTGTTATACTAAATTCGTGTCATTTTTCCATTTCCTACGAAATATAGTCAAATGGTTTACAGCAAATCCTGGCTCCAAAATCTCGGACTCAATGTATTCACAGGTGAGTCACTGAGGTGTTATGCTAATCCCAATCGAACACATTTGATTTGACTCATAAAAGGCTATATAGGAAGTAACAGAAATAACAAAGAATGGGTGCCATACCTGGTGCAATATGTTTTTTATTAAGATATTTCACTAAAAAGACTCTTTGGTTATTTAAATATGATAATTCGAAAAATATGCTACCTTTTCCCAGTAATAACGGACGCAACGGGTTTTCATTCAAGTACTAGTAATAAAGAGTTTTCACTCGAAAATAAAAACGTTTGTATCGCTCATAATAAACGTAATACATGACATATTATTTAAACGGAAATGTTAAAGCGCACATTAAGTAGTATTTTAATTAATCGATTTCGAGACTCGGACGGCTTCTACTGCGAAGTGCGAAGTCTCAAAAACCTGCATGGTATTGCGCGGAATGGTTTCATTTACAAAGAAATTGATAGCGTAAGCGGTTTCCGGCTTTCTAGTAAATGATGTTATTGCATATCACATTTCCCCAGAAGAAATTAAAACTAAAAATTAAATAAGCAAAAATTAAAATCAAATTGAATTTACCTTTGATTGTCTGTCCCCTTTCTCCATACATTCACTCAAGATTGCTTTCTTTTTCTGTATCACTCGCTCTCCCGCAATTGAAGATAACTTTTGCATCCAAAACTTTTGTTATCAATCACGCACACGATCAATAAAAAACAATCATAACTTTTTGACACAAAAATATATTGTACTCATTCACAAACAAAACTTTCATTTATCACGCAAGGATAAAATATATTAACGAAGATTTGAACTCTTTGTATTTGTAATGAGTAAGTGTAAGTAGTACAGTACACATGGACTTTTAATTAAAAACAAAGTTAAGTTTATTAATAAATGAGTGTAGCAAAAAAAAAAGTTATTTTATATGCAGGGGACTGAATGAATGAAATTTGTGAGGACAGACAGACTGATTGTGACTCAAGTGGGTTCTGGAGTCTTTATGAAGACTAAGTACTAATACATTAAAATAAATATCTGTAGATGATTTCTAGAACTAATGTTAACCGCCGCAATGCTAATCCCTTTTTGCCATATCCTCAGACAGACCAACAACTTGTGTACTTTTTTTTAACCCTTTATCTTCTTAGTCTAACTATAAAGTATAACTCGTGGAGTTGCAATGCATGGATAGCAATGCAAAGTCTTCAGACTTTGCGGTTTGTTCATAAAATCATAAAGAAGAAAGACTTTAAAAAAGGTGGCAAAGTTTTTATCCCGCGCGATTCTAAGAACAATCCCACTGAAGGTCGACAGAACCAATCCAAGTCCTTCTCTAAGATTAAAATACACGTTGTCCCTTATAGTCTTGACATTGGGATATTTTGTGAGTCCACAACAAAGGATGCTTTAACTGACAAACAGCCAACAGCAGGTACTACTAGGGTGGAATTTTGAATCCTGTCCCTTTCTTTTCTTTTCTTCAGTTACTACCTAAGGTAACCAGTAACCACCATAAAAGACAATAGAATACACACGTTGGACTACTGACACAATGCAATATTACAACTACCAACTAAATGGCGGGCCAAAGTCTAAATTCCCACGCTCTCACCCTAACTCCAACCAACTCAGGAGATTTTTTTGACAAAGTTGACCAAAATATACAAATACTTAACCTGGGGTCAAAAATGACCTCAGGAAGTTTAAAACATAAAGTATTCACTCTTTAAAGGAGTCACGTCGGAATACGTTCCACCCCCATGCCCCCAATTACGTTATCTCTTCAATTAACAGAAATGGCAATAAATGTGTACAGTGGGGGGTGGAGGTTATGCTGCGATGACAAAATTCAGATTTCACACATTTTGAGTCAAATGATGGCTTATCGTCTATTTCTAAGAGGAAGAAAGTCACCCAACCCTGATATTATGCAGGTTCAGAATAGATTGAACCGGATGGCTTTTAAAAATAAAACATCATTTTTTAAAATAATTTCATAAACTTCGTAGCCAAGGGTTCACAGTAAGACGTTGGGCTTTACGAGAAGTGTGAATTGAGAATGAGAGGGAAAATTGTTGGTCCAATCAACAACGTGGTTAATGGTTGAGGGGGAGTTGTGGGAAATTCTTTCTGTTCATTTTCTAAGTACTGTTGTGAGGATGCAATTCAATTACCAGAGAGAATTTCTTAGATGAGGTACGACGGGAAATGTATTAACCCCATCCTAACCGTTTGAAAATTTTGGCCTGGTGGATATGGATATATTCAACGCATTGCGTGTTTATTATAGTTGTGCTGTGCTGATGAATTCTCTGTCTTCTGGACTGAATGCCGATGATAATGATATTTTGAGTAAAAAATGATGGTGAATCCCCACTATGCATTCATTCATCCACATTCCAATCCTTGTGTGAATGTGAAGGCATGTAAGATGTAGAATTCATGGACAAGGGAAAAGAGATGCGAATACCACGGGAAATTAAACTCATCCTTTGTCCTGAGTGCCTACGAGTCCAAGTATGCAAGTGTGATTCAATCCTTAAAATGCTAAATCACTGTGGTAGGTACATATTTGTTTTTTTTCCACTTTGCGAATTTTTTGTGATGTATGAGTGAGTGCAATTATCCGAAAGCTATTCGCCATCGCCATTCACAAAGACATAAGGAGAGTTGGCGACTTCATGCCGTGCATGACCTATACTTCCAAACCTTACTAAAAAATAAAGTTTCATTTAATAGTGTTTGTTTAGAAACCTTCGGCAGGAATTGCATAACTTACACTATTTTCAAGAGCCGCAGTGGAGCTATTTGCATAATTTGTGGATTCTCATTTATCGGATATCGCATAATCTGATATTAGGTTTCTCGAAATAAATATTTTGAAGTAATTTGACATTTTCGAATCCGAATTAATCCAATTATTTTGTGTTTTCATGTTTAGACAAAATCAATCCCTCATAAAAATAAATGATCGGGATATTGTTACCCGGATCCCAAATCCGGCATCAAATCGGATACAGTGATTCTGTAGTAATCGCTAAATCTAAAAGCATCGGATTTAAACGTTTGTTTGGAACAGAGCTAATGCAAAAATTATGAACCGATCAGGACGAAACCGAAAAGTTGTTGTTGGTCAATACCAATTGCTCAGCATAAGATTCACTCGTAAAATCAGCTCAACCTTTCTTTATACCTGATTAATTCTATTGTGTTCATTAAATCTCTCTTATATGAAAATTATAAGTCAGGGACAATTATAGCTGATTTGACGATTTCACGAGGTTTTCGGAAGGGTTTTCGGCTATTGTGATTGTCTGATCCGTTTGCTTAACATTAGGACAGATAATTTGAAGTTATAAAAGTTTATATTATTTACCTTCGCACAACGAACATTCAAAATAAATATAAATAAATTACCCCAACCCAGATTCTATTTCCGAACAATGCAAAACACATTTGAAACATTGAAGATGATTTTGTGAACTAATTAGTGGGCTATACTAATTAGTTGTCACCTGAATTTGCTGCAGCTATAAATAGTAGAAAACCGTTACTAGGGTTCTTCCGGAATATAATAGAATTGAATCCTCGCCCGTAATGAATGGGCTTTGGAAATAATGTAAGTTGTAGAAAATTGTATCGAAGGGAAATCTATTAATTCCTGTAATTTTCTACACATGGTGATGGGTCCCGGACTAGCCGCAGTTCAATTGAATATTTGCGTGATATGCACTCGTCAACTAGGATAATCGGGGTTTAGTGGCACTCTATTTATTTGAGTCTCCTACTTAATGTATTACGTCTAAATCACTTAAATTGATAACCCAATTTACGTAGCCAATTACCAATTTATGGATTGCCAAAGTATCAACCAAAAGAACAAACCATTCATGCGGTGATCGAAGTAATATTGAAATCGAGAGCCATGAGCCATGACCATCGCTCAATATTGATAATAATAATCCGCATTCGTCTTCAGAATAAATACTGTAAATGACCAATTAACTGCGGGCTTCAATAGACACCTGTGCCCGATTAAACGCGGATCACGAAATGCGGGTAGTTCCATAAGAGCGCGTAGTTCCCATTGCCCTGGTGCTCAAATAAACGCCTGGTCAAAAACTACAAATTTTAATTAAACGCCCGGACGCTTAATCGGTCACTCAAGGTAAGTGACATTTTAAACGAATATCGATTTTTGAACTGACGTTCCTGCACCTTGCATAACTTATAAATATATCCTTCAGAAATGTTCGCAAATATAATTATTTAGGAATTTTTCAACTCCAGCTACGTCTTCTGAGGAAAAATGTAACTTCCATTAAACGCCACGTGCGACCGTCTTCAGATCCTTCTTCGGCGTCATCTTAACAACCAGCCTCGTACAACGTTTTCAGTAACGTACGATTTCGATAATTACGATGTTTACAAACCCCGCATCCATTCCTACTATTCCTAAGGCGGACTAGACAAAAGTGAGATATACAATTTCCTAGTGCGTCTGATGTGGTGAGAGGTACTTAACTTACTATGCTGATGTCAACCACATACATACCCCATTTTTCGGCCCTTTTGAAAGAGAGATTCACCCTTTGAAGAATGATGAACTCCCTTTTGACAATTGCACTTTAGAAATCGACTTTCGCCCTTTAGATTTTGATTTTTGAACTTTCGA
>JAQFYE010004644.1:0-13064 GCA_034694305.1 Protaphorura glebata
AAGAGAGAAAGTCATTCACCCCAATGACAACCAATACAGAATGTCTATAGGCAGATTAACATTGGTCCCGAAACCAGCTTTTTGTAGTACATTGGCATGGGATGCGGGACCAGGCAAAAATAAAAGTTGTTATTTTAGTTGTTGATTAGTTGTCGGCTCTCCTAGAAAACCAAATGACCTGCTTGAACCTCCTTGGGTTTTTGGTCTAATTCTCGACAAAATTAACTTTTGCCAAATGCTACACATTCACTTCATTTGCGCGGTATGCTTTAATATACAAATGACTCCATCCATTCCTTACCATTGCATTCCTTTGTTTATTTCATATTCTGTAATGATTAATTTGGCTGATAAATATTGACCCAACTGACGAAAATGAGAAAACTAATTAAAGAACTGAAACAGATCTCATGCTCAATTTTCAATTTCATTTTGGTTGCTAGAGTAATCTTAACCTCCCCACCAAGCTGCAGACTTTTGAAATTTTCAAAAAGTGAAATCGAGTACTGACTAACCTTGAGGGGAAAATATTAAACAATCTTGGTTTCAAGATTGTTTAATTTTTTCCCCTCAAGGTTAATCAGTTAAGATTACTCTATCAACCAAAATGAAATTGAAAATTGAACATGAGATCTGTTTCATTTCTTTAATTATTTTTTTCATTTTCATCAGTTCGGACAACATTTATCACACAGATCCAGGTGACCCATAACCCAGGAGAGATCCAGGTGACCCCGAAAATAACAACTCTGTCAACAACGGGTATCGACTAACCTGATTGGAATTGTCAAGGAATCTTGCTTTCATCCAAAATTTTAACACTAATACTCAACATTAAGTCTTATCAAAAAGGTACTTACTAATGACGCTTTAAAACAAACTGATAAGATTTTATTTCTCTAAATAACATTGAACAGGAGAATTGGAACTGACATACTAAATGCTATCTAAATTCTAAATTAATCAATGAGTTCCAGATCTAATAACGTGAGGAAGGAACAGCAGCCCCGGCTTTACCAAAACACCGCTCAAGTCTTTCTTCAACTGACAGACAGGCATTTTTGCACATTACTTTTGTGATTAATTTACAACTATCAGTGATTCTTTGCTTCAATTCGGCTATAGTCTGGGGCTTGTGTGCGAAAACTAAATCTTTTAAGTACCCCCAAATGAAGAAGTCACAGGGGGTGAGGTCCGGGCTTCGAGGCAGCCAAGAAATCGGCCCATCTCTTTCGATCCAGTTCACACCGAATGTTCCATTAAGGAAACTTTTCACTTTTAGAGCCCAGTGCGGAGATGCCCCGTCTTGTTGCCAGACGATTTCTTGCAAGCTGGGCAACTGGAAAAGCTCTGGAATAATTTCTTCTTGTAGCATCTTCATATAGCTATCGGCTGTCACATTATGCGGGAAGAAAAAGGGTCCAATGAGACCTCCGGAATAAAGACCGAGCCACACTGATATTCCTTCGGATTTCAGGTTCACTTCAACTTGGGTTTGAGGATTTTCATGCGCATAGGTGACATGATTCCTCTTGTTTACGTGTCCACTCAATTTAAAAGTCGCTTCATCTGTCCAGATAACATTTTCAGTGAAATCTGTATTTTTCTTCAAGTCCAACCACTCCAAAGCAAATGCTACTCTTTTAATCTTGTCGTCCTCTGAAAGCTTTTGCACAAAATCTGCACGGTAGTCTTTGAGACCGTCGTCTCAGTCGGAATACATATGTGTGTCTTATATTTTCTTGTAGAGCCAGTTTTTGAGTTGACACTACATTTTCACGTACAATAGCCATTGCGACAGTCTAAAACAAAATGTTAAGTTTAATTCCACATTAGTCGTGACTCGAGATTGATTTTAAATCAACAAATGAACTAAACATTTTTTAAATTCTTTTAAAATGATATGTAAGGAAGTCTTACGTGTTGATTACGTAATGTCCGTGTTGTCCTAGGTCTTCCAGGTGGCTTTCGATTTTCCAGACTACCGGTTTGGTCAAATTTCTTCTCTAATCTTCGAATTGATTTACGGTTCGATCCCGGTTTGTTGAATTGTCTTGAAAATCTCCGCTTGACCTCGTTTAGATTTTTGGTGATAATGAACTCCTTCAAAATGAATGAACCTTCGGCCTGAGTGTATGTGATGGGAGCCATTCCTTCGAAACTCTGATTTTCTTTTCTTGGGACAGTTATGTCGATATTTTGTGGAATTCTTTTTCCAATTTGCAAATACGTTAATAAAATTATGAGGCAAAAATGACTCGACGCGGTGTGGACATGTAGTGTCGAGAAAATCCATGCCAAAGCCAGCGCAAGTTCAAAAACGGGCAAATACACCAGAGTGTTCCATAAGGTCTACGACCTTGGTGCCTGAGAAACTACCACGTCATATGCATGACGGGCAGGTTCTTTTAGGTTTAAGTTAAGTAATCGAGTGCAGTGTTAAAATTTTGGATGAAACACTGATTCTGACCACCAGTGGAATTGTTGAAAATCAACAGTGGTTGTCCCGTCAATACCCAAAAGTGGGAAAATTACTCCCGTAAACCGTAATGTTAATTTTTTTTGAGAAAAAACGTCCTGAAAGACCGCGCGATTATTATGACGACACAATCGGGGCAGAACCTTCACAATCGTAGTTGAAAAAGTCAAGGGTTAATAGTACGGTAGAATCCAAGGAAATTTGTTGTCATATGGCGGAGCCATCACTTTATCATTTTCTACTACTTATTCAGAAAAACAACTTGTAAAAGTCAGCTCGGATTTATTTATCGCCGGAGCCAAATCGACAAGAAATTCTTTGTCATTCGCAATGCTCCACATGCTGTTGTACCCAGAAATTCAGTAAGTTCAGAATGAGATTGACGCCGTAGTCCCCAGGGATCGTCTACCTTCTTTGGATGGTCGTTCCATGTAATTCATTTTTCACAAGATTTTGAAAATCTTACGATATGAAATTAATCTTCTTTTAATGAATTTTAAAAAGGCTTCCATACACTGAAGCCGTTTTGGATGAATTACACCGCATGACTGGAACCGCCCCATTAACAGTTCCTCATTGGACACATCAAGACACAACGTTAAATGGATATTCCATTCCAAAAGTAAGTGTGTTCCAAACATTTTTGTATAAAATTAATTAAACTCGCATACTCTGTATATTTGAATGCAGGGGTTAGCACTCTAATGGAAAAAAAATCCATATTTAGTATTTATAAGATATACAAAATTATAATAAAATGAAACTCTGAGAATCTCTGTCTTAGTCTTACCGGAACAAAATGCTTATAGCGCCCTTTGGCCGATTTTGATAAATTACGGCTAGTTGGGAAGGTAATGGCGTGGGGATCATGGGAATAATATGGTTTAAGGCCGCTAGGACCCTCAAAGGTTCTAAATTTCCGGTCAGAGTTTTCAAAATATCCAAAACAACAGATTATGGTTTGTTGATTTCTCGCAATCTGCAAGCATTTTGTGTAATTTCGAAGCGTTTCACGGTAAAAATTTTCTACCGAAGGGACAAAATTGACTGAGAGTTTGAAATTTGGCTGGAGTCTGACCTAACCCTGGCCATCCCGTCTTTTTCCGGCTAATCCCGTCTGACCTACCCCGGCAAATTCCGTCTGACCTGCCCCGGCAAATCCCGTCCTCTCCCGGCTAATCTCGTCTGACCTGCCGCGGCAAATCCAGTCCTTTCCCGGCTGATCTCGTCGAACCTGCTCCGGCAAATCACGTCCTTTCCCGGCTAATCTCGTCTGACCGTTTTTTTAATTTTACGTTGAAGTCGTACATCGGACGTACACCTGAGAAATGAAAAGACGGACCGGAGAGAGGAGGGAAAGGTGCGCCTATACAAGGCGCCAGACACTGATACCAACAGAGTCCATCCTTGGATACACCGCTTACCCCAACCTCAAAGCCCGGCCATTCAGTTCCACTTGTATCCTACACGTCGAGGGACATTCCTTTGCTTGACGCCCAAAACAAAAAACAGGTAGTATAGAAACAAACCTATTCAATTTGCAGGATCCATCAGACTTGGCCAAGGCCAAGATCTAAGGTCAAAGACCCGAATTCCAAAGTATAGACAACTAAGCAACTCCAGTCCAAGTCCCGGGTTTGTGAAATCAAGGTAACCGTCCGACGAGACAGACACAAGCATAGGCTCCAGATTTCTGGAGCCCTAGTTTGCATAATCTATCTCACCAAACCTCAACAAAGAATTTCGATTTGAGTTCAAGGTTAACTACCCGATAAGAAAGACACAGCCTAGCATTGACTGCGTAGTCCTTTTTATCATACCTTATTTCCATATAAAAGGATTTCGAGTTCACGGAGACTAGATAATGAAACGACAAGCACAGAAGTGACTTTACAATTTTGCGGACAAGAAACTCACCAGCTCCCTCCGCACGTCCGATCACCACCACATCTGCCACTGAACTAAAAAAAATCAACTTTTCCTTCCCTTGTAAAACTTATTTATTCACTTTTATTACCCGTTCACATATATGTGAGCTGGCGTTCCATACTATACTTTAACATTATGAGCAGTTATGAGGTTCGTTATACGTAGTCAAGATTTATATATTCGACAATTCTGGTAAACCTGTAATTTTGAATATTAAGCCCGATAATTTTTAGATATGTAGTGTATGGCCCTCAGCCTGACATTGTGATTGCAGAGAGATAGCTAAGTATTTGAGATTCCAGACATTTCGTGTATGACCAACTGGGCCCAACCCCCCAAAAGGGGTAGGAGGGGGTCTCTGCTATGGTTACTTCAGAACAATGTGGGGGTTAATTTATACACTACACGTACCCGTAATTTAAAGAATTCGGGCAAACTATCATATAAGCATAGATGTTATAAGTGAGTTAAATATTTTTGTTTATTCGAATTGTGACTAAGATCAAAACAATTGGAAGAATTAAATGCAACAACAAAAATCCATGTTAATTAATGTATGATAAAGTACCCAAATAGAATTTAACGACACATCATGGTGAACGGGATGAACACTTGGCTACTTGGCATCGTCATCCATTATTATTTGATTCCCCTCGGCATCCATACATTTCTCAATACCATCCTTAACGACCTACTTTTGAACTTTCATCCGTGGAAATTGAAGATTCGATGAGACTATTGACCAAGGTTCCGATCAGGTCGGGTATTCGCTTATCCGACCCGAACTACCGGATAGAAATCAGACCTCAGTCGAATGTGACCCGATAACCAAAGGAGCCAAGAGGTCGGTCGGGTTTTGAAATTGATCTAACCCTATGCCGACCCGAAAGTTCGGGTCAAACTTGAGCTCCTATCCGACCCGAATGTCCGTTGTTCAATTAAATGTTTCATAAAAATCATACTTCAATATTTTGCTCAATTAATTTTTTTTTACTCCAGCAATATAAAGAATTGAGAGAATCAGCTTGTAAGTTTCGTTTTTCGTATTATGAAGAATAATTCAGTTGCTGCTAAATTTATCCAAGCTAGTATCCGAACGGCTACCTGATACTTTCCGGTTGAGAAACACAAAGCGAATCCGATCCCAATATTTGGGTCGGATTTCAAAACCGTTATTATCCGATCCGACAATTCGGGTCGGATTTCAAGTTCTTTATTACCCGAACCGACCTACCCAACCCGATCGGAATCTTACTATTGATTTTTTAGTCCGTCCTTTCGTAGCTTCCTACTATGTAGATTGTAGGAACGTTACGTTACCACTAATTTCAAGAAGGGGTGGGGAAGGGAAGGAGGAGGGGGTACAATGACATTCACAAAATTTAAGGGGAGCTGATTGATTTGTATTGAAAATATTAAAGTTGGTCAAAATTGGGGTAAGTGGGCGCAAGTAATACATACATCCTTGGTTTTTTGCTATGCCATGCTGCATACAGTCAACCACGATTTTGCATAGTTTGGGCAGAATCTGATTTGTAAAATTAAATTTTTCAACTGCCATTGGAAATCTCAAAATGATGAAACTCGACTCGTTAATTTCACATAAAACTCAAGTGTTTTGTTCCAATATGAATAGTGAACCTTGAAACTATACTATATGAAATTTTTTTTTGGAACGTCAATGCAATGGAAAGAATAAAAATAGGATTCCCATCAACATATTATTTTTTTATAAAACTCGTGACTCGTGACTGCTTAAGTCATTAAAGTAAATGGGATGACTAATATGTATGTAATGTTACACAGTTGATAGAAATAGATTCGGCACTCCGTTGATAAAAGTTGATAATAAAACATGTATAAAGTCGACCTCAATTGAAAATACAACTTAAGTTGAACTTGGTTCATAATTGTTCAATATTTTTATTTAATTGAGAGTTGTGTAGAAGGAATTAATATGTTGAGTGAAATATTATTATTATTCGTCGGTCTGTTCTTTCTATACCAATGGCTCAGACCCAAGATTCCACCGAATTTCCCACCTGGTAAAATAAAATTGTATTATTTAATGATTTTAAGCAATTTATTTATTTTTTATTAATTATGAAATGAATAATGCTAACATTTGTACAAATGACTAGAAATTATCAGTCAGTTGAACAAATGACTAAAAATCAGCAGTCAATTGTACAAATGACTAGAAATTATCAGTCAGTTGTACAAATGACTAAAATGACCAGTCAGTTACACAAATGACTAGTCTGTTACACAAATGACTAAAAATCAGCAGTCAATTGTACAATTGACTAAAAAGTTATCAGTCAATTGTACAAATGACAAAAATTCAGCAATCAGTGACACATATGACAAAGATACAAAATGTCTTAAAAAAGATTTATATTTTATGTATACAGGTCCACCAAATTATCCAATCCTGGGTGGAGTTTCAATATTGAAGAAGTTGGATCCATTGACCGGAAATGCTTTGGTTAAACTTGGTGATATGTATGGACCGGTTACTGGACTTTATTTCGGATCATCACTTGGAATAGCCGTGAATGGTTTCGAAAATGTTATGGAAGTATTGACCCAAGAGGAATTCAATGGACGTCCGAGAGCAGTACTCGATATTAAGGGTCTTCCGACAGAGAAAGGTCTGTAGTGTGTACGGGTTAACCAATTGTATTTCAGCATATGAATTTAAAAATGTGTATTGAAATAGTAGTCTCCTAATACTACCGGATTAGTCCTAGATTAATATAAAACCGTGGCAGTCCCTGACTAACATCTTTCGACATATGTATGTAATATTAAAGTATGCTAATTTGACATGTATGATGACATGTATGACATATGTCGTAGTACCTTATTACTATTAATGCTGGACTAATGGAATTAAAAATAGTATGTGATCGATCCAACGGTATTTTTACTTAACTACAATGTTGGAATACCGTCGATTTTTGATATGTTGTTTGCCTTGTGATCCCGAACAACTTTTGTGAAGGCCCTACCCCCATAAGTCAAACCGTTTGGCCGCTAAGAATCCACTGATCGGCATGTGCTATGACGTAGAGTGACTTTCACTTTCACTCGCATTTACCTTACACGGCCACCAGTGTATTTCTAGTAGCCGTACGGCTTGACTTTTGAGGGTAAGACCTTCACAAAAGTTGTTCAGGATGACAAAGCCTACAACTTGTCAAAAATCGACGGAATTATAACGTCATACATTTTTTTTTACAAAGGAATCATGTTCAACGACGGAGACAGTTGGAAAGAACAGAGACGATTTGCTCTCCGTCACTTACGAGACCTCGGATTTGGGAAAAGTTCTCTAGAAGTGTTGATTCATGACGAAATTAACGAATTAATTGAAATTCTAAACAAGTCGATCAAATTATCCGAAAAAAACAAAGGGATTGCACTGGAATCCATTTTTGGCGTTTCAATCGTGAATGTACTTTGGCTGGTCGTGGGCGGGAAACGTTTCAAACATGATGATGAGGAATTCAAAGAAATCCTTGTACAACTCACAAATTCCTTTAGATCTGGGAATCCAGCATCTAATTTAGTTGGAGAATATCCATGGCTCAGATTTTTCCCATACTTTAGTGGGATTTACAAGGGCTTGGTAGAGGGTAGACTTTCGACATTCAATCTTTTGAAGGTATGTGAAGAGTATTACTAACTCACATGTGCCTCACCTTTGAGCTTTCAATTATGATATTAGAATACTGTTGAAAAACACAAAGCCGCAAGGAAGTCTAATCAAAATTCGGCGGACTTTATTGATAGTTACTTGGATGAGTTGGACAAATTAAAAGAAAGTGGAAGTGACCCAACATCATTCAATGGTAACCACGTCAAAATGTTATAATCTTAATAAGTTATACCCATTGGACTCATGAACAACTTTTGTAAAGGTTTTGCTCTGACAAGTTTCTATTTGTGACGTCTTAAAAGAGCCCTGGATTATTATGACGCCAAAATCGGGTCAGATACTTCGCAACTGTTGTTCAAAAAGTCAAGGGCTAATAATGCACTAAAATCCAAAGGAAATTTTTTTTCACATGGTCTTGGAGTCTTCACTTAATCATTCACTCAAATTTATTCAGAAAACCAACTAGTAAAAGTCTGCTCGGATTTGTTTATTGCCGGAGCTGAATCAACAAGCAATTCTTTGGCTTTCGCAATGCTCCACATGTTATTGTACCCAGAAATTCAAACAAAAGTTCAGAAAGAGATTGACGCCGTAGTCCCCAAGGATCGTTTGCCTTCTCTGGATGATCGTTCCAAGTAATTCATTAACACTTTATGAATTTTACGATATAAAATTAATCCTGTTTTTAATAATTTTATAAAGACTTCCGTACACTGAAGCAGTTTTGGATGAATTGCTCCGCATGACTGGAATCGCCCCATTAACAGTTCCACATTGGACACACCGAGACACAACATTAAATGGGTATTCCATTCCAAACGTAAGTGTGCTCTAAACATTCTAGTACAAAAACCCACTTTAGTGATAAATAATTATGTATAATAAAAGAAGTGTGTGAGAATCTCTTTCGGTAACGCTACCTTGGTAAGACTACTGACTATCAGGATTGCTAGTAATTATCCTATTAGGTACTATAAATGGAGATGGTGAGCATCGCGAATTTCCTTGTTCAATTAAGAACCATCGGTTTTCTAGTAACAATATCATTATCAATACAATAAAATGAGATTGTGACACAATAATCTTTGTATGTATCACTACGCTGGTTACATTAACGAATATCGCTTGCTAGTAGTGCTCGGAACGGATCGGATCCAGATCCGATCCGAAGTTCGGATCTCGGATCCGGATCCGGATCCCAATTTTAGGATCCGTAACATTTCGTATCGGATCCGGATCTGGGGTGGATCCGGATCGGACCCGCTCGGATCCCGTGCCAATAATGTTAGTGGTTTCGTATCCGGATCCGATCCGCCCAGGATCCGATCCGATCCGTTGCGAGAACTGCTTGCTAGTAAGTTGCTAGTAATAGAATATTATTAGACAAAATAAAAGGAGAGTAGTGTGAGAATCTCTCTCAGTAGCGTTACCTTTGTCGGTTTACGAGTAATCGAGTTTGCTCGTATAATCAAAACTATGTAAATGTACAGAATACGTTGGTACTGGTCAACCTCCATTCAGTTCACATGGACAAGACGTATTGGGGTGACCCAGAAGTATTCAGACCAGAACGATTCATTGATTCCAGTGGAAAGTTTGCCAAATCAGAGAGAGTTATTCCTTTCGGTCATGGTATGTACAAAGTATTATCGTCAACATTTTACTCTTGTTCATGCTTTTATTATATGTGTTGGAATTTGAACATTCAAGGGAAACGACTCTGCCCTGGAGAATCATTAGCTCGAATGAATTACTATCTATTTTTCACTGCAATGACGCAAAAATTCCGTCTGGAGTTGGTGCAGGGAGAACCAGTACCTTCTAAAGTTCCAAACGATGGATTTACCATTGCTCCACAACCATTCAAAGCTATTCTCGTTCCCAGAAACTGATTGCGGATTAAGAAATGTGTTTACTGCATGTTAATTCGTAAAAACTGATTTAAACGTAGAGAAATAAAAGGTGATCACACTCCAATTGTATCTACCATGTTTAAGGATTATTCTTACAATTTCATTCTGGCTTTTTATTTATCAATTTAGTAGAAGCTAGGATGGTTCGATGTTTACTTACCAGACAATATTGTTCTACCTTGGAATCGTAAATGCACATTTCTTTAGAAGATAAAAGTCAAGATATCCAACGCTTCGCAGGCATGAAAAAGCGTTAAAGCTTCAAAATTTCGAAATGATGCCGTTTATACAAATTTTAACGACTCTCAGTTAGAAGACCATGAAATACCGGGTATAGAACGTTCAAAAACTAAACACGCTTACGAAACTAAATACCCGGCTTTAATGCAGACTTAGTTCTATTTGAGCAAATAGGTATTCTGCATATATCGTTTGCCGCAGTAGTATCCACCCATACTTTGTTTATGAATTTAAAAAGTTCTGAGTCAACCTAGGGTACGGGAATATGCTTACGGGGAGCCATCATAAAGAATCTCAAGAACGTTGGTCAACAGGAGGATCAGGATAGTCGTGATGGTCAAACCATCAAAGTACTGTGTGTTATTAAATGTAATTGCTATAACACACAGTGCTAATTCTAATGTAATTGCTATATTCTACGTAGATAACCTACATGTTGATCGATGTCTTAGTTAACACAAGTAGACATAAAATCCCATTCTCGGTATAGTAATTTTTCCCGTCCATCTTTCCTTAACACCATTTAATATATTTATGCAGCTTTACAAGCCATACTCGACGAAGCCTGAAAGGTACATACACGTGGCGAGTTTAAGTGCAAAACCTTGGTTATAAATTTATATCTAAATTATTTATTTGTAAAGCTTTCCTGCTAAACAAATCCACTTGATTGTAATAAAATATGTAATTTTATTAATACGACTAGAAATAGACTTGACGTGTTTTATTACAGAGAAATAGGTATTGATTTTAACCAAGTAAAAACAGACACGTCGTTTAATTTACCGACGTTGTGTCGACATTCTAGGTTCTTATTTTATTTCTCGCAGTTGGCTTTTTGGTGTTCCTCAATAGAAACAAATAGAAGTGAGACCTGTCAAGGACCATTTAAGAAGTTAGAATATAATCCGCAGTGCTACGATAGTAACAGGAAAATGATTGACAAAGTGGTCTCCAAAATAATTAACTGGTCTTTCCGTGTTGCCTGCTTCACCAAGCTCATTCCATACGAGTGGGACCGAAAATCCAAACGGTTGATACTTTCTGGACGTCTCGGGGTTTTGACTTGGCAATTGGTTATAATACTTATATTTGCACATGCAATTTTCATGGTTGACGCTTTGAAGAATCTAATTCTAAATAACGCGACTGTCAACGAAATTTGTTTGCATTTGATCGCGTTGATGTGCCATTCACTGCTGCTGCTGTTTGAGATGAATTTTATCCGAGTCTACAAGGATTACCGCAATATAATCAATCAGTACTTTGAATTTGCCAAATTCGTGAAAAGTAAGTCTATATAGTGAACTTAAGAGTACGAAGTAAAATATGTGCAAATACCAATGTCATTATTTATTTACCATTGCAGACACACATATGCGTAATGATGCTCCCCCAATGAATAACGCGACGGATAATCTAATCAAAATATTTACACTTGGAGCCACTGCCCTTCTTTTTTGCATTCAATTGTATTATATCTATGACCCGAGAGCTTCGTTTCTTGTGAGTACATTGATTTTAAACGAGACCAGCCAGTGGTGGATGTACATCATAGCTTGGGTCCCTTTTATGTGGATTCACATTCTGGTCATTACATGTTGCTTGGTCTTTGTGGCTCCAGGACTTACCCTGGTGTCCACTTTCAGCTTCGTCACAAATGAAGCCAGGTAGGTTTCTTTCCGTCATTAAAACCGATGTGCGTCGCGACGCTGACGACCGCTTTAGTAAATCTCGGAAGATGAGGTGATCCCTTTAATGAGGACATTTGAACATTTTACGCACTAAAGATCCCCGAAATAATTTTTTTCGAGGCTATTTTGCTATATTTGTATGCACTCTTTGGAAACAGTTGTCTGCAACTGAGAAATTGCAGATTACATTCCCGAAATGCAGTCCCATCGAAGAATCAACTTTTTTGGAACCGGTCAAACATAAGGAAAGACAGATTTTTGTTTATTTGATGTATTTTAATTTACAGAGCCGGGATGGTCAGCCAACACACTCATCAAAGACTTCGTGAACCAGCCCACGCATTAATTATTTACAGACGAGTTCAAATATTTGTAATAATCATGAACAATATGATGAGTGAAATGTTTTTCCTTCTCGTCAATGTCGTTCCTGCAATAAGCGTCCTTTGTAATTCTGCGCTTGTTCGACTACAAGAAAACATGGCTTTCATTGAAGTTGTAGTGGTCGGAGGGATTTCCTTGTGCTCTGTTGTATTTCTGATTGCGGCGTACAACAGACTTGGCGTACTTTTCAGCGTATCTAAGGGTTTTATAAATTCTTGGGTTAGATTTGCCCAGAATATGAATACTTTCGACAGGGTATTGATGGGTAAATATGTGAAATCGTGCAGGCTAATCAAGCTTGAAATCGCAGCCGTTGGTTTCTTTAGCAAACCTTCAAGTCTACGCGTCATTTCAAGAATTTCTTACTACACGAACAAGATGTTGCTCACATTGAAGCATTGAAACTAAATCAAAATTTGAAGGCTTACGAGTTTCTATAACTATGGAACGTCAGCCTTTTACGATATCTATGTCGTCCCAAATGCTACAGTCCAGTCAAGGTAGGCTTGCCTCGTTCCAATAATCCTACAGGAGATGTTCTATGCAACGTTGCAGTTGTTGGAAATGGTCTATAGAACAATGCAATTGTTCAATATGACTAATCTACACATATAAAATCCAGGACATGTTTGTGTGTGTGTGTGTGTGTTCCTCTTCTCCTCCCAAACGGCTGGATCAATTTCAAAGATTAATACCTCAAAATTTTTAGGGGGTCAAGGCGCTTCGCGTAGGTGGGGTCACAAGTTGACCCGACCCTTGAC